>MU006840.1:0-33010 GCA_010093635.1 Massarina eburnea CBS 473.64
GTTAGTTCAATACTGTAGTTAGTTCAATACTGTAGTTAGTTCGATACTGTGGTTAGCTCGACTCGGGACTGGCGTGCGGTGGGTGGGTGGGTGGTGGGTGTGGAAGGAGGTAGAGGGGCGCGGGGCAGGCTACTTATACTCTGCCTGTCGCGCCCGTGCGCGGGAGAAACTGCGAGCTAGCCTGCGAAAGTCTGTGCGCGGTCTTGGAGAGGAGGATGAGGCGGTTATGACGTGGGAAGGGGAGGCTGGGTGCAAACGCAGACAGCGGACTGTAGCCGCGTGACCTTGAAGTCGGAGATAAGAGATAAGGAGGCGTATGAGCGCCATGTCGGAGACAATTGGATACAGTTGAGGCAGAGTATGCGGCGAAGCTGCGTCGTAGATTATATGTCGCTCGCAGGATACGACTTTGGGCTCGTAGGCTTGGTCGTAGAGCCTACTGTAGACGCAGATGGTAGCCATGGGACATCAAAGACAGAGCTCCCTTTCTGCGCAACCGGACCGCAAACAGTAGACTTCGGCAACAGGTTGAAGCCAGTCTGAGGTCTTTCTTGCTCAATTGCTCAATGCCGATAGTCGCGGAGGATCCTCGAGGGTGCGCAGGGACTGGGACAGCATAAACATTTCTCACCCAAATTAGAAATGCAATAGACATTTGAAATGCGTGACATGGAGTTGCTGAGCTCTTCTAGTTTATCTCTTTAGCCACCCAAAGAAGAAGTCATCGTCTCGTGTTGTCACACCAAAGGCTCTTTGGATGCACGTGTTTCCCATATTTGCATCTATCCATAGGCCGTCAAAGACCGCTTCAGAAGACGGAGAAAGAAAACGCAGAATATATACGAGTGAGAACGGACTCTGGGCCGATACAGAGACAACGCCGCCGAAGCAGTGACAGAAGAGCAACGCACAATTAGACCGGCAGGAAAAGAAATGAAGTATATAGACCAGGTCTAAGAGACGCTTCAAGAGGGACAAGGTAAAGGGAATAGAGGATGTCGCAATAACAACAGAGATTGGTTCAATGAAGTCGCGGCATGGTTGACTTGATGCGCGACCTTACGAAGTCGTACCGTCATCGGCATCAATAGAATGCGCACAAGACAGGCCAATGTAGCGATTGGTAGAAGGCCATAGGACATGCTAGTCAAACAAGTACAATTTCTTCACCTACAATATGTATGCATGCCAGAAGAGAGAAAGACTCCGTGACATGACGTGAAGTTAAGGACCAGGCCACCATCCCACTTCCGGCATAGCTCGTCCCACCTATTATCCGATCCAGATGTCGCGACCCGATTATACGCCTACGGGATACCAGCCAAAAACATTTACGACATTTTCAAAATATATACAGATGCCTGATACAGACAATTGGCCGATCCTAGGAGTCAAATGAGGGAGTTTTCCACGGTTGCTATAGCTCAAAAATCTCGCGCACCGCTCGGAGCATGCATACTCGATCCCTTCAACGTCTATTGTCACCAAAGGCACTCCAGTCTAGCACAAGTGTTCCCAGTTTTTTATTTTCATTCATGATGGTCGCTCAGTATAGCTACACGCGTAATCGACATGCTAACTAACTGACGCAGCGCAGATCAACGACTCCGCTCTAATCATCACCACCGCCACCGCCAATAGGTCCGGAAGCTTGTTTCGCCGCCTTCGCAGCGACAATATCATCCACCCTCAACAACAAGCACGCACTCTCGACAGCAGTCTTGACGCTCTGTTCCTTGACCGCGAGAGGTTCCCATACACCGTACTGCTTCATATCAACCACCTTGCCTGCATCACCATCAATACCCCATGAGCTACCATTATGTTTTCCATCCTCGTAGCCCTCGGCGTGTTTGGCGCGGAGCTGGGTGAGAACCTTGATAGGGCTGTTGCCCGAGTTCTGGATCAGCGTGCGGGGAATGACCTCCATAGCCTCCGCGACAGCTTTGTACGGCCACTGCGCAACACCTTCGACCTGCTTCGCTCTCCGCTCGAGGCCCACGGCGACAGCCATCTCGGTTGCGCCACCTCCGGGGCACAGCTTCGGGTTCCAGATAACGTTTCGGGCGACACCCATTGCGTCATGGAGATTTCGCTCGACCTCATTCAGGATGTCCTTTGAAGGGCCACGCAGGAGAATCGTGCAGGCTTTGGGCTCCTTGCACTTGGTCAAGAAGGTGAAGTACTCGTCGCCGATCTTGGAGATCTCGAAGAGGCCGCAGTTCGTGCCGATGTCCGAAGCTGTAGCAGAGAAGACAGAGTTTACAATCGTAGCGCCGGTTGCGCGAGCGATACGGTTGTTGTCTGTCTTGCGTGCTCGGCGGAGCGCGGTGATATTGTGCTTGACGAGGAAGTGCTGGGCGAGGTCTGCGGCGTTGTTAGCTTTATTTAGTTCTAAATGAGACCTTTGAGACGTACCACTGACACCCTTCTCGGTGACGACTAAGTCCGGCTTCAGCGCAATGATGGACTCGCACATGGCCTTGACCTGCTCTTCCTCGATCTGCAATATGCGGTTCCAGTCCTCCTCTTTGCTGATCTCGATGTTTGTCTGACTCTCGCCCTTCTTGTACTCAAGCGGGCAGTCTAGCAGAAGCACCCTAGGGTTCTCTATCCTCCGCCTCATCTTGGGGTGTGTGATGTCCTTGTTCAGCATGACGCCGTCTAGCACCTCGCTGTCCTCGATCTCGCCTCCGGGAATCTTCTCGATGCGGGCATATCGTTTGATGTCCACCTCCCTCTTGCCACCGGGAACGTCGGTCGATACAGTTCGCACTGCTTTCAGGGCCAGGCTGCACATTAGCTCGGACCATCGTGAGACGAATTTTGTGCCGATGGAAGCGTTGATGAGCTGGTACATGGCCTGGTCGTCGTTGGTGTCTACGTCTACGGCGATCTCGTCGATGATCTCGAGGGCATCGGCAAGAGCGCGCTTGAAGGCTTGGATGATGACGACGGGGTGGATGTTGCGCTCAAGCTGGGGAAGCGATTGGGCAAGCATTTCTCCGGCTGTACAATATTAGAATGCAGACTGACCCCGCGATGCTGTGTGTCATACCTAATATGATGACGCTCGTCGTGCCATCGCCGACCTCCTCATCTTGCGTGCGGCTCAGTTCGATCATGCTCTTCGCCGCGGGGTGCGCCACCTCGATTTCTCGCAGGATGGCATGGCCGTCGTTGGTGAGCACGATGCCACCCATGGGGTCGAGCAGCATCTTGAGCATGGCCTTGGGGCCCAGACATGACCGAATAATGTCCGCGACCGTCTTCGCCGCTGTGATGTTCGAGAGCTGTGCCTTGCGTCCAAATTGCCGTTCCCCGCCCGGCGTCTGGGTGTCTGCTTGGTGTCAGTGGCTTTCGAAACAGTGGCAGATTCAAAACATACTCATGACAACCACCGGCGCTTGCATCGTGGCGGTCGGTATGTATTTAACGTTTTAGTAGCGGGTAAACAGGTGAGGGGTCGTCGAAACGTGGGTATAAGCTGCGGGAGCCTTGCAGCTTTGCTCTACTCCACCAAAAAACGCGTCAAGAATGCCGAACAGTTTCTCCGGGCGCCGAGCAAACCGGAAATTGCCGGTGGTGCTGGGCATCCCATGAGTAAGCACACGTTTCGGGCATCGAGTCAGCAAGTCAGCTGATCCGGGAATCGCCGCGGAACGGAACATCGGCAGGGCCGTGCCAAGACTGTCGTTTCCGCATCGGGCGTCGCCAAACAAGAAGACGCCATGCCGAACGTAGGATCGGCGCTGCGAGTGCTCGATTTACCCACATTCTGCCGCGTCTTACCGCCTTTGCCCAGCCACTCACGGGACTGTCGCAGAGCTTACAAGAACCGTCGCGCGCCCTCTCAGACCTCTCTCTTCCATCACACCTCAGGTACTCTTACTGTGTCTAGCCTCGCTCCTTTTTCCACCCTGAGCGCCCTCTTACCTCAATTACTCCCATTATCTCTCCTTCACTTTTCCCATCCTCCATACCACCACCACGCTGAGCGCATCCCAACTTGCCGCCATCATTTATCACTTCAGCCGTCTCCATCTTATCGTCGCCTAGGTGACCGTGACGCTCTTCAGTCGCAAGCCTCGTCTGCATTAGTCCTCAGCAGACACTTGTATCATTGATCATCATTCCCCCGTCCATTGTACTAAACACACAGTGACCATGGGTCTCAACTACTACGCCTCAGCGCCTACCGTCGTGCTTCCCGCGCAGCCAGCACACAGCCACTATGCTCCCAACCAACGCTCCAACTCACCGGGTATCTTCCGCCCCAAGTACCCTACACCGCCATCGCTCAACTATCTAGCTGCCGTATCCAATGCCACAGCTGGGCGGAAACGATCCATCGCCGACGTCGACGAGCCCGAAGAGAACCGTCCTGTCGGAACAGTCGTCGCACAAACACCCGCAAAGCCAAGGGGCAAGCCCGTCTACGGCCCAGGGATGACACTCATCTACCCTGGCGACCCCGGCTTCATCATCGCTGCCGAATCGCAGACCGGCACATGGTGCGAAGAGAAGAACGAGAAGGAAGAGAAGGCCCCCGCTGTGCGACCCATTGCCGTCTCACGCAAGTCGCAGCGCATGGATTCGGCGACCAGCATCACCATCCCATCTCTCAACGACATGGAGGCTCATAAGACCGCAAGTATCATCGACGAGCACGGCAACACCATCGAGAAACTCATCAACTCGCTCGGTGTCGGTTGGAAGAACGTCATGACCAACCCAACCCTACGCGACGCCGCTCGCGCCTACTCGCGTGTCATCGAGAACCACTTTGACCTCACCGATGCCCTCGTCATGCTGGAGAAGGAGTCACTCTCGGCCTACCTGGTGCGCGCCAAACAACACGGCGTTCGGGGCTACTGGCTCTTCTCCGACAGCCTCCAATGGTGCCAGCTCGTCGGCTGGTCGCTTGAACGCACAGTCCAGAACCTCATGGCCGGCCCCATCCCGCAAGTCGAAGGCGAGCGCATCAACGCCCGTCAACGCACTCCATCTGAGCCCTCAACCCCACCCACTCAGGACGCCAACGTGTCTGTTGCCGTGGCCGATATCGACGTGATGGAGATGTAATGGATTCAGCCCCATGCACCACCCTCTTATTGTTATTCCTTCTCTTCCTTTTTTTCCACCATGTACGAAAACAACATCAATTTTCTCGGTTCAATTTCGCATCACACTGTTTCTGTCCAGGAAGGACATCTCTGGGAACTCGGCGTTTACGATGGATTCGGATCTGCTCACTGGGAGGCGGATACGGCAGATTTTTATTCATTGACCCATGTATTATAGCTATGCTCTATGCTGCGACTGCTTGATCGTCCATCTTCGATCGCGTCGCGTGTGCACAAACCTGGCCAGGTGCACACAGAAACACGACCACCACCACAGTATCATCCAATAAAACCAATATTATTAGAATCACCTCTTCTCCTCATCACTGCCACCTACCACTGTTATGCGAAGCAACTCTGGATCTCATAAGCGTTGTTGGATGCGATGGATTCGGATGGAGAGAGCGCCGTATGGCTTCATTGGACCGGGAGGTTGCGGGGAAATTCGTCTGAACTCCGCTGCCTCGCGCTAACCCTTTCGTGAACCGGGGTCGGCCTTATCACCGCGACAACCACGGAAAACTTTTTGCCTGTTCCGCGATAGGCTGGTGAAGGAGCCAGGCCGAGATGTCGCCGGATAGAGATGGGCCGACTGCTTGAAGAGCCTGAAGGAGCGCGACAAGGGACCAATGTGTGACGAGATTATGAATTGTTGTTTCAATAAAGTTCTCAATCAGAACTTGCAAAATAGAGACAGAGAGAGTTGCTGTGCTATGCCCTCGATTCCCCCATCCCGTTGATTGAGCCTTCTCCCTATCCTCTTGTCGAGCAGCACGATAGGATTAGTACTCCGTACGAAGGAGCCCCGAGGAGCGTGCGCCTTCCCAATAGAGATTCGAGCGCTGTCGTATGCGTTGGCATCGATGGTAGGCTGTTGAGGATGTACATAGGAGTCGTCGTCCCGCTACGAGGCATGATTGAGGGGTCGTGCCAGAGGCCGAGTCTTGACTAAAGCGCGCAGACTAATCTGCAGAGATCCCTTTGCACGAAAGGATGAGGGTGCGCAGATAAACTCGCAACTGCTGTACTGCCACATCCTTTTGATGCGGAAGATCGACCTGACACTGCCACAAGTCTGCTTCTGAGTGTGCTGGTGGACACACGACATGGAGCTTCGCGACGGTTTCTTTACTTGTGACTTACATAAACTCTACAGACCAATCGTAGGTAGTATAATACGCTTCATATGTTATTACTCTCTTCATTGAGTGACTGCCTCGTATACGCTCACGTGACACTGCACCGCTATCTACCAATTCTCAAGCTATGATTCGTTCACGTCTCAGTATCCCCGCAAACCAGCCTCCTTCGGATTCCGACGTCATCTCAAGATCTTTAATTCCCGACTAATAGGTAGGACCGCCCACCAGCCGCTGAGGCGTTCCTGAACCATCACCGCCTTCTCTCCCAGTCTCGGGTCCGACTTTTAGAGTCGAGGCTGAGCGTCGGAACTAGGGAAAGCGCAGCAACAGGTCTTGCCTAATCGCGAAAATGATTCGCTAAGCGCCAAGGTATGCTGATGCTTATGTCGCTCACCATGCCTAATTAGGATAGCTGCGCGAGCTTAACCTGCGCCCACTCAGCCTTGACGATGGATGGTGGACGGAGCACTAGAGGGTGCGTAAGGTTGGGGCTGGTGAATTTTGGTGCATACGAGATCGTGTATTTAGGACGGGGGCATCCGATCTTGCGATGAAATCTTCAACCTCTATCTACTCTTCCCTATCCTTGAACAAGTCATTTTTTCATCACACTTCGACATCTCGACCTTAAATCCCAGCGAAGAATGGACACAGCAGCACTCCTCGCTCGTGGCCTCTTATCTAACAATGACGACGTCAAGAAGAACAAGACCGTATGCCCAATTGAAGACCAAAGCGGTCCCGAAATCGTTCCTTTTGTCGGCAACTACACATGGCACTCCTTCGCGACCATTTGCTCAGGCGCCTGCGCCATTCTCTCCTTCCTCATCGTATTTGCCGTCATCATAATGCACGCCCTTAACTTCTCGAATCCCATACAGCAACGCCAGATCATCCGCATACTACTCCTCGTGCCATGGGCAGCATTCTTCGCATTCTTGATCGTGTGGCAGGAAGGTGCCGGAGAGTACCTTGTTGAGAGTTTGGATTTCGGATGTGCGATTGCACTTGCGGCATTCTTGTTGTTAATGTGCGACTACATTCTTGCCAGTACCGGTGGATCCCATGAGCTTTTCGGAGCGACGAGTGTGAAGAGGGCGGATGGGAAGGAGAACAGCCCTAATTGGTTCAAGGTACGTGCTTTCGTCGCCGCTTTGCATTTCACGGTTGGAGTAATAGCTAACATCCTCGTAGAGGATTTGGTACATGGTCCTCCAGTTCATCCCCACTTCCTTGATTATATGGCTTGCCACTTGCATCACCGTGGCCATAAACATATACTGCTCGTCCAGTAATAGCGTACATTTCGCGCACATCTGGATCACGGTATTCAAGCTCATCGTCACTACGCTTGCGGTCCTTGCGGATTTGAAACTTTATCAGTCTAAGAAAGATATCTTGAGTCAGCATAGAGTTGTGATCAAGTTCTTCGCTTTCAAGGGTATCATCGGTCTCAACGCGCTGCAAACCGTAAGTTGATCCCTCTCCCCATCTCATAATGCGGGATTAGATGGGATTTACTAACGCTCACCTTCAGTTCATCCTCGCCATTCTCGTCGGCAACAAAACCCTCCAACCAACCAAATACATGACCTACCACGACATCAAAGCCGGCCTCCCATCATTCATCCTCGCGCTCGAAATGCCCCTCTTCGCTATCGTCATCGCTCTCGCTTTCCCAGCCTCCCCATACAAGCTAGGCCAAAGTCCGGTTGCTGGTCCCGCGACCGCTCTTTTCCAGGCGCTGAATATCACCGATCTACTGTCCTGCTTTGTGCGGGGTCCGATGAGGTTGGTGAGGGATCAGCAGTGGGGGATTCAAAGGCAGAGCAGTATGCCGTTGGTGGCGAACCCTGGATACCCGGGGTATTCCGATCCGCCGGCTTACGGTGATTCAAGGGAGGCTATGAGGGTTTGAGCATGGAGGAGATTAAATGATACCCATGAATGAGATGACTGCATTGGCTTGAGTTTTGGGTCTAAGACTTGTCCTCTGCTTTCCTGGCACGATTTCGTGTTTATATGTTTGTTTTATTTGGTTGGTCATTGTGTAGCGTTCTCGTTCTAATACACTAAGCAGTGTCATTTATCATGACTCGTGTCTATGTCTTTAATATATCTGCTGCTGGTTACTTCGTATCATTCTAAATTTCTGTTTATCACGTGCTGAGCTTGTATATACATGCAAGGTCCTTCTTTTCAAGTTGCTATCAAAATGTCCACCTGACTTTCAACTTGTTCATTTATAGCTTGCCACATTCTTATATCTACCAAGATTTGGATAGTAGAGGCAGGAGTATATGAGTGAGTAATACGAGGGCTCTTCTGGTATAGATACAAGAGAGTAAATGTGCCTCATGGTATGTTACAAAGAATGTTTTCATAAATTTAGTATCGTGAGAGATGTCAAGTAGAATGTTACAAAAATAAAAGACGCGTGATTTTACACAAAAATGCTGTAATCTTGAATTTTGGATAGGTAATGCTGAAATATATGGGTGAAGGATAAATAGGTAGTTCTAATCTAGGATAGAGAGAGTAGATGTGCCTTAAGTAGTATTGTAGAGATGAGGTTATATAGTTCACGAGAGTGAACGATGTTAGGTGGGATGGTACCCTCAATTTGTCGAGGAGTTTAAGCGGAACCTTTTCGAGCTTGTGCGTGAGGACCGCATTGATAATCGCAATGTCCTCGGCAGTTGGAGAGAAAGTCGTGAAAGAAGACATGTTCACCACGTCGACTAGAGGTAGGGTGTAAAGAGAACGAGGGGGAGGGGGGGGGACTGGCAGGCTTGATATACTGGTTGACACCCGCGCTAAGGAGGCGCTAAGGAGGCGAGCAAACGGTCTGTCGACAGAAGAGGCGGTGACGCAGGCGCAAACTCGCTCAGGCGACGAGAGAAAGATAGAAGATGCGGTGACGTAAGTAAGTAAATAACGGTTGCGTTAAATATTTCGACGTGAGAGACGGTGAAGCAGCTTCTCAAAAAGCAGACTGCGGTAACGGCCTTGAGAGTTAAGTAAGGTAAGGTTGATTGGTTCGTTTTAAGCCTCGGGCGTGATGAGGGTCAAGAGACATGGATCGTGGGCATATGAGCAACCGTGAAACTTTTTCCGCGTAGTAAAATCACGCTCTAATATCCGTACGTAAGCAGTTAAGTAGCAATAGGCCTACGCGAGTGAGGTATATATCAGCTCAAGGTAGGGGAAACAAGGTAGAGACCATTTGTATAGCCTAGGTTTGACATAAAATGTTACTGAAATGTGTAAAGGTAAAGCGGATATATCGATGGCAGAGGTAGCCTTAAGTTAGTCTTCTAGATAGTTTTCTCTCGTGCTTGTGGAGTGGTTCAATATCACGGTGACAATCTGTGACGAGCATGTTGAAGAGGGTAGGCAGGAGTATGATATTCTAGACCTCTTCTTACTGCGTGTAAGCATGAACCAAAAAGAAAATGGCAAAAAGAAAATGGCAAAAAAGTATTCGGAAAGTATTTATGCCACTTTGGAGTGACGAGGATTCGAACCTCTGCCTTTCCGATGCCGGTTCTATCTGAAGTTGATAGGGAGGCTGACCTCTCTACACATAGTAGATGAATTGGGAATATGTTGTGCACATGACTCAACCAATTCATCTACTGTGTGTAGATGGGTCCTAAGGGGGGCCCGTCCAAAGTCCCGGTCTTGCGACAATGGGTGCGAACCCCCCCAAGCCTGATGTTGGGGGGTCCTGTAGCGTTAGCGTTGTTCCACTGGACCAAGGGGAGGGGTAACTTGCCCGTTGCGATTCTTTTACGAATCTAAGTGATTTTCGATTTTAAATTGTTTATATAGGGCAATTGATAGTTAATTGGTGCGGGGTAACTCAATGAGCGGGCTTATGTGCGCCGCACAGCACCACTGAGAAACAAAACAGGTGCAGGATAGAGAATCCAGAGGAAGTAACGGTGCTGCGCTGCGCTGTGCGTGTAGGAGGGGGACTGCGCAGCCGCGCGCAACGCCATTTGGAAGGCGGACCGAGGGAATATGCTGAGGGCAAAGAGGGCACTGCAGCAGCAATTGATCGTTCAATTTAGGGGAGCTGCAAGGCTGCTGGGAGCGACCATTTTCGTACTTTGCGTGCTTTGGTGAGGGAGGCGGGTATAAAGGAAAGGACGGGGCAACACACATCTCCACCGTACAACAATACACGTCAATAGCGACGGCCTCTCATGCTCTTTCATTTTCCTTCCTGTATTGGTCGTCCAGAGATACACGTATCCGTGACAATGCAAGATCATAAGAGAAAGAAATGTACGCAGGGAAGGAATGCTTAAGGTGTTGCACTCATACGAGAGTGAGGAAACAAGTCTGCGCAGGGAAGTTTGATATATGAGAGTAAATTAAGGGGAAACGTTTGGGAAAGGTCTTATTAAGAACGTTATTCAAGGTGACAGGGCCGCGGAACAAAAGAATGTGACAGGAACAATAGAAACAATAGAAACAATAGGTTGACACGGTGAAAGGTAATGGCAGAGAAGCTAAAGAGATTACCTATAATACTAGGAGAGATAGATAGACTATAGAGTAAAGGTAGGAAGACTGATAAGGTGAACTTAGACTACGAAGGTAGTAATAGAGAATGAGGTAGTAGGCGGAAGCGGCGGTTAGATCAAAGTTACCTTATTTCGATGCAAATAGACCGTCAAGTCCTTTCGGGGTGCGTGTCAAATAGGAGTGCTGATGCGCGTAGTGGCTAGAAAGACGTCTTCGATGCGAGAGTGTTCCGAAGATGGTGGTTCGACGTGAAGTTAAAGCTTTCGCGACCATCCTACATCAAGCTAGCACCATCCCATCTATTTTGGAACCGACCCACACTGCTTAGTACGTTAATAATAGTTGAAAAATACAATTGAAGTATTATTTCGCGAATAAGCCACCAAATCATCCGCATTCTCAAACCCCTCACTTAACATGTTTCTACAGCTATCCCCAACGCTGACCTTAATAGCTCTATCATTACCATCCTTATCTTCAGCACAAGCAGCCTCACACCAACCCTCACTCGTAATTACTCAAACGGAATCAATCCCAGATATCGGTCAATTTTGCGTCATCGTAAATCTGCGTATCCTATCTACCTACCCAAAGCAACCCATTCATTGCATAACCGCTCCAAAGAAAAGAGAATATCCATCCAGATACACCATCGTGAACCCATGAAACCGTCGAACCATGACACATCTCATCGTAACCTAATACACCTCACCCAAGCTCTTCCTCTCCTCCTCCTTCATCTTCTCAACCTCCTCCACACTAATACCCTTCTCCTTGGCCAATTTGACAAGCTCATCATCCTTCCCATCCCCATCCACACGGTCCTCCTCGCTATTCTCGACAATCATATCGCCCTTGAGCGCCTCTCTCAGGATCGGTTTCTCATCCCCCGCACCAGTGCCGCTGCCCGATTGCTGCGGCGGCGGCACATCGCTAGAATCGTCGCCATCGCCGAGCGCATCGGCGCGCGCTCCGGTCCCCATACCAGACTCCTCCATCCAGCCCTTCTCGGTTTGCTTCCGCGCCGCTTTCCGCTCCTTACTTTCTTGTCGGCTCCGCGACGCGGCGCGTGCGCGTGTCTTGGCCGGTGAGGCGTGGTGGTGGTGATGTCGGTGTAGATGCTGCATACCGGGGAAGTAATCAGAGTCATCGGAGAATCCTTCGCCGGACCCGGAAAGAGGTTGCAAGTGTCGTAGAATGGCAGCGGTTCTGGGAGCTGATTGTTGATGGATTCGCGGGACTGAAGGCGCGCCCTTGTCTGTATCGGGGCTCATGAGACCTCCATCGTCGGAATCTGTGGATAAGTCGTCCGAGGCATCGTTCGGCGAGGCGGGAGTCAGTGGCATCGCTGGAATGGGGGCTGTTTTCATGCTGGGCTTGCGGGTGAGTTTAGAGGGCGTAGGCTCTTTGATGACAGGTGCGTGGTCTGCTTCTTGCGATGCGGCTGCGTGGTCATCCTGCTCGCCGTCCAGAATTGCCGGTGGAAGCTGCGGTTGTTGGCCGAATTCGGCGGTGTTCTTGCGCATGACTCGACGCGGCCAGTTGATCTTATCGTGGTTGCACCCGTTCACACAACCGCCCCAGCGCCGCACGGGGATGGTGGGAGAGGAGTTGGCATTCGCGCTTATGGGGGCTGCACGACTTGATGTAGGCGTGGCGCCATTGTTGCCTGTCACGGTCGCGCGCTTCTTGAGATCGGACCACGTGCGCAGTTCGTTCTGCAGGATGTATTTGCCGTTGGTGTCGTTCTGCTTCATCACGATGAACTCGCAGTGGTTCACGTTGCGCAGGTCTTCGAAGTACTCGACCGACCAGTGGTACCTGCATTTGTCAGCGCTTGCACTCGGAGACGATTTCGGCAGGAACGCACCACTTCATGAGAAAGACCCTCGTCATCATGCCATGGGTGACCAGCACGCAGACACTCGGAAAGTCCTTGTCGCCAAACTGCCGCCACAGACTCTCGTTGAAGCCGCTGACGCGGTCATACGCATCGGCAGCGCTCTCGCCGTCCGGTATGCGGTAGAAGAAGTGGCCGTAGTCGGCGCGCTCCTGCCACATCCGCTCCATCTCGGCCGAGCATGGCTGGAAGTTGCCAAAGTCCTGTTCGCGCAGACGCGGCTCCTCGAACACTTTGATCTTGTGGCGCGGAAAGGGCGACGGCGTGGGGTCGTCGGAGGTGAGCGTCTTGAGGATGCCCTCGGTGGTCTCGCGCGTCCGGCGGTACGGGGACGTGAAGAACTGGATGGTGTCGTCGGGCTTGAGGAGCGTGCGCAGCTGGCGGCCGGCCTCTTCTGCCTGTCCGCGGAGGGCGAGGTCAGCTATGTGGGCAGGATGTGGGCAGCACTTGGGCGGGAGTGGGGCGTACCTGGACTCGGCCGTGAGGGGTCAATTTGACTCTGTGGTCGGGGATGAACTGGTGGATATCGCGGTTCTTGTTGCCTTCGGACTGGGCGTGCCGCACCAGAATGATCATCTAGCAGGCCTGTCAGTCTCCTGTTCTCGTCCCACACTCCTGCTTTCCGCTCTCCACTCACCCGAGGCTTGCCCATGGTAGCTGATCGCGTGTGAGCGTGTGAGCGTGTGAGCGTGTGAGCGTGTGAGCGTGTAAGCGTGTGAATGTGTCTCGCTACCGTGCCTATTCGTGGCTGCAGCGTGATTTATGGAGGCGGGAGGGGCAGCAGATGCGAACGGTGTGTATTTTGGGGATGTGGGTACTGCTGAAGAATTGCCTTGTAGTGTTTCAAGATAGTTCATGCGCCACCGCAGATGGGCGACTTTCGGTGCGCGAGTGGTTGCTGTGCGCCGCCGTACCGCTATCAGATTCTGGGCCCGCGCGTCGCAGCTGTCCTTGCGACTCCTTACTGCACCACCCTGCCTGCACTTTCCGCTCACAAGACCGCCGCCGCCGCCATGTCAGAGCCTATCCCCGAATCCGTCCCTACGTCGGCCGACCCGCACTCGCGCCGACCCGTCAAAAAGCGCGCCCTCACTCCGCGCACCGCCCACGCCTCGGAAATCGACGCGCTCTTCGCCAAGCCCGACCGGGAAATCCACATCCCCGGCAACGCCGGCCCCAAGAACTCACTCGCCGCGCCGCCGGAAATCGTCGCCAACGTACAGGGCTCCAGCGCCGGCGCCGGCAGCGGAGAGTTCCATGTCTACAAAGCGAGTCGGCGGCGCGAGTACGAGCGGCTGCGGCTGATGGACGAGGAGGTCAAGAAGGAAGAGGACGAGAAAGAGGCGCGGGAGCGCAGGGAGGAGCTCGAGAAGAAGGACCGCGAGAAAACAGAGAGGAATCGCGCGAAAAGGGACAAGCAGCGTGCGCGGAAGGCGAAGGGGAAGAAGGGCGGCAAAGAGGGGGATGGCAAGGAAGGCACCGAGGGCAAAAAGAAGTTGGCGCCGAAGATCGATGTGACGAAGCCCAGAGAAGACGAGGATGACAAGGTGTTGAATGGGGGTGGGGAGGTCAAAAACTCCGAGGAAATTGGCCTAGTGATCGAGGACGATGATTGATCCATCCATTGCTTTCCGTGCCAGAAGGGAAGCAGACCAACCGACAATATTCACATATACCCCCATTTTTACAGTCCAGGAAATAATTTATATTTATTCTTTATCTACGTTTACCCAGCACGATGCGCAAGAAGTTGATACAATATACACAGGACTGTCGGAGGCTTCTTCACCCAGCTCTCCATCCTTTGTTTTCCATGGCCTCACTGGCGGTGATTATGCTTGGTGGGATATCTTCCCGTTGATTGAGAGGATGCCGAGATTGTTGTTGACGAAGGAAGAAAATCTGCTTGCTTGAAATAGGATATCCTTTTTGATTTGATGTGGTCACTTTTGGCATCCGCTCGCCCGACCTTCTGCGCTTCACGCAGCTATGTGTGTTCCATTTCCTTCAGTTTCGTCGGTGGTGATTTATGCTTGGTGGGATTGATGTCAGTGATGTCGAGATTTGTCGACGAAATTCGTAAGAAAGGTTGAGTTGGCTTTTTCCCTTTGCCCGTGCCTTATTCATCGACGGGGAGGATTTTGCTTGGTGGAACTCCCTATTCCTTTCCCTTTCTACTGACTTACGCTTGGGCTTGATCGGTTTGGACTGGATTAATCAGGCAGAGACTAGGATATTCACACCTGCATGTCGTCGCACAAGTGCCATTAACTCTGCTTGCGACATAGCCGTAACGGCCTAACGCCATAACCAGCATTGATTCTCTCACTACCATAATCCCAAGTAGACGGACACACACAAGTCAGAAAGAAATCCCCAAACACCAAACATACTTTCCCCCTGCAATAGCACCGTATCTCACATCCATTCCAGGCAAGCAAAACGGAGCTCTTTCCATGTGCCTACGGATCGGGAAGGTCTGATCTTAGCAAGCTACTCTTTTGAGCCAGTGTACCCGTTGGAGCGTCTATGCGAGAAATCCCATCACGATGGGGATGTCGATGGCGACAATCTTGCAGCATTTACGCCTCCGGCGCTGTTATGCGTAAGGCTGGAAAATAAGGCGTAATGCCAAGTAGGCAGAAGTCGGAAAAGGCTTACGACGACTGTCTGTATTATACTATGCGCACATGTCTTTTCGCTTCATGATGCGGGAACGATAACTGACCCCGAGGGTCCTACGTATCACTCTCGCGCGCCTCGAATGAACCGGTGGTACGTTGGAGGGAAAAAGCGAATTGAGGAGAAACTGAATTTCGACAGCTATACTGTATATTGGAACTATCTAAGCAACAGGATGCACACCCCAGATCCAGGGGAGCAAAGTACACGTGGCTAAACACAAGTGAGTGAAGTGAGGTGAGGGTTTTGTAGGAGGTAAAGGAATGATTAACTTTCTTCCGACCCACCTTGCAGATTTCTCCGCAATTACGTGACGATCATCTCGCCGCGTCGGGCGCTTCTTAAGGAGTGCACAGACCGGCGATCTTGAGCCATCAATCTAAACCAACAGTCCGTGTGGAATCGTGAAAGTAGCGCGCCAATTTCTTTTCACAATACAACAGTGCGGCCCCTGTTAGCGCTGGGAAATCCTTCAGCCACTTGCCGCTAAGGACCCATCCAGGGGATAAATGTAGACATTTGGGGACCTTGCCAACCTTACCACCTAGGCGCTTATGACTCGGTGTCGTCTTGAAGCACGTTGGGTACGTGCCAGGCCTGCCGCCTAAGCAACAAGAGGCGAGATTGACGGTTACTAGTCCGCATGGGCCTCTATACTGTATATCTCCGTGAGCTAGGAGAGTTTTTGGTTTGATGGAGTAGCCAATCGTGACATTCCGCTTCCTTGTAAACGTCTTTTTATTCTCCATCGCGGCATGGTATTCTGGATAGACTCACTTTAACCTATGAGGAATATCGAAGTTCTTTTTTTGGGTCATTGCGATGGTGCGGGCAACCAATCAGCATACTAGAGTTTCGGACTTGCAGTGATGGATTTCCCCAACTCGACACGGTCCCATTAAACCTTGCATCCAGCGCATATTGCGTTAGGAAAACTAGGTAGATACAGGAACAGTCAAAACTGTGGCTGGTCTCACATAGAATGAGGGCGTGGCTAAACAAGTGGCTGGCCGCGTAATACGTGCCAGGGTCACTGCATCAGGATTGGCGGACAAGAAAGCTTGTGTAGGTATCCCGGGCCGAAGAGTCCCAGTAAGAGACGTCTGAAGCATCGCGGAAGAATAGGTGCGGAGGAGCTCAGCTCAGACAGAGGTCGACGAGAAATAATATCTGTCGTTGTGAGGCCATTGGATGAGTGAGCACTAGGGGATTTACTGAAACAGCAGTTGCGATTGTGAAAACTATTTTCACCCACATCATCGGTAATCTATCTTTATGCGGGCGTGGCTTTTGCATCTGCGGTCATGAATCAATCTCCCCGTTTCGGGAGGCGAGTGTCTGGGGGATGGCCGTTGTCTAGACCACTTTGTTGCATCGGTTGCTTTAGCGGTAACACAGACACTCTAAAACATGATGCTCACCGTTATACCAAGGCCAGTACTACTGCCTGAAATCATTGTCTCCACCGAGAGGGCCTAAATCGTCTACTGCCTAAATGCTCCGTGCCCATCACCAACACAAAGAAATCGCCGTAGCGCAGCACAGATAATTCTTCCGACCGTTAAACACCATCCCTTAGGCAAGTTCCGTCCCCAAGGAAAAGAAGAATCCCTGACGCTCATCACACCATGAATTGTATCATCTAAAACCCCATCTTTTCATATCGAACAAACACCGTGCGTCCGGAAAATAAACCCCAGTAAACCAATCCCTTTTCACGAAAATCTAATAGAACTATGCCATTCTCCCCGCGCGCTCGGCCACTCTACTTGGCTCATCGTATAGAAAGCTTAGCCCGGCGAGGTACCCGGGACAGTTCGCGGTGTTTCCCGGGTCAATATAGATGTGTTAATTTGCGTGCAGGTGCAGGTACAGAAGGGTCGAGCAACGCACAACATGAACGGTGTACACATATGAAGACTTCGGAAATTTGCTGCTGCATAGGGAAGCGACAGCCGCAGTGCGACGGAGAAAAGAGGCAAGCAGTTGTGCTAGGTGACATATTGAGGCTCGTTTACTCGACGTCGATCAACGGAGTTTCTTTCCTGAAGCGTTGCTTTTCGTGTCTGTGAGGTTGGATATTGGCATCATGACGTTTGGCCGCTCGAGATGGCATCAATTCGCCTTGGGTTCTAGACTACTACCCCTTGGATTCGAGCCTGAAGTGCTGCTAAGAAAAACGTATAAAGGGAGGGTTGACGTCGAGGGAGTGAGAATATCGCGGATTCAATCACTTCTTTTTCATCTTCTACAGTCTTTTGAACAAACGTTACAGTCCAAGCCTTCACCATGAAGTTCAGCATCGTCGCCGTTTTCGCCGCTGGGTATGCTACAATTGAACCTAGTTGTGATGTGAATAGTTACTGACTTGGGATATAGCGCCATCGCCGCCCCAGTTGTGCCCTCTGGCAGTAAGTGTCTTTTTCCATCGAGATTAACAGTATCACTGACTTATCACAGGCCGACCCACTCCCAGTACGTCGTCACAGCATCCTCCACCATAACCTTCACATCAACGATCACATCTAACTTAACCTATAGCTGGTTTCCCCACTGGCCTTCCCTCTGGCTTCCCCTTCCCGACCGGGTTTCCCAGCGGCCGTAAGTCCCACACATTCAACCCCGTACAAAAACACCACTAACACGAGCACAAAGTCCCCACCGGCTTCCCCCCAAGGCCCACCGCCTCTGATTTCGAGGGCCGCGCTGCTCCCACCGGATTCCCCCCGCACCCATCTGGCTCTGGCAAGCCGTCTCGTCCTCCACCCTCTGGGACCGGCCCAGCCCCCTTCCCACCGAGGCCCACGCCCACCGGCCTCGAGGGCCGTGCTGCCCCCACCGGCTTTCCCCCGCGTCCCTCTGGATCTGGCAAGCCAAGCCGTCCTCTGCCATCTGGAACGGGCCCCGCTCCCTTCCCCCCGAGGCCCACTCCCTCTGGTCTCGATGGCCGCGCTGCCCCTACCGGTTTTCCCCCGCGCCCATCTGGCTCCGGTAAGCCATCAGGCCGTCCTACTCCCACCGGAACTCGTCCTGGCCGCCCGACCCCGACTCCCTCCGCATAAGTCGTTTCTTGTGCGTCTCGTTTCGGTCGCTGGCTAGCTCTTGTGCTGCACGTGGGCGCTCTGGTTCAAGTGGGTTAGTTTAGTCGGGACGGGATTGGGGATGGTTTGTATATATCTTAAGAGTTGAGGGGATGGAAATCATGAGTCGGTATGAAGCGCTTTATGGGCTGTATATATTGAGACTTGGATATTGGAATGGACACTCGTTTTAGTTGGATACCTCTGTGTTCTTGTGATGGTGTGTTTGGCTCATGAGTGAGTGAGTGACAGTGATAGGAAAATCATGCCTCTTACGGAAAGATCATCCATGGCTAACATGAGCGCGAAACATACCTCATTAGACTTGACGACAGAGAAACTAGTATTTTCATAGTTCAAATGTTTATATTGAGCCTTGTATTATCTATACATGTGACTTACTAATGATTATGTAAAAGTAACAGGCAGCAACCTTAACCGATCTTTACCTGTAGACTTAGACAACATCACCACATAACCACAACTGCGTACATATGGATACCTTCACAGCAACTGGGCAGGGAAAGTGTCCCGGGTTTCCCGCAGAGTATGTTTACCCCAAGATCTTCCCTGACCAGAGTCTCACCACTCACACCTCAACCTCTAGATTCCTTCCCATAAGTAACTGTAGCGCTCTACCCGTAGAGACCTGGGCGCAGATCCTACGCGATGTCGACAATCCCACGCTCTGGAAGTGCCGGCAACTCAACAAAGGGATACGCGCCGAAGCCGACTACGAATTCCGCACCAGTCGCCTGCACGCCTTGAAGTTTCGCTGGAGTTTATATTTCGAAATCATCGGCCATCCTCCTCCATCTATGGCCGAATTTCCCCCCGTGGCCACCAGGTACGATGTCGCGATTGCAACGCGCGAATGGGAATGTCACTTTTCCGGTGCCAGTAACGACCGCGTACACTATAAGTTCAGTATAGTGTGTGACCGGAACGACAATCGAACAGAAGTTGAAAAAGGACCACGCGGCAGTTTGATTGTCAAAGAGGTAGACGTCCAAAAGGTCATTGAAGAGGAAATCACACTGTACGATAACAACTGCGAATGCATCAGCTCCAGAAATTCCACGCAGCGTATGCCCAGTCTTGACATCTCTATTGATTGGGATTCACGTACGCTGTCCTTGGATTGGAAAGCTTGTCTTCAACATTTCTTCACCCAGGAAGCCATCTCCCAACGTCTCCAGAAGCAAGGTCCTCGACCGCAAGATGCGACCCCCAACGAGTCCGCAGGGTTACCAAGCATAAGCGAAGCCGAGGAAGCCAATCGTAGGGAAAATGACATGCTGCGGAACCAACGATATCAGAAGTGGATCGAGAAGGTACATGATCAATATGGAGAGCCCTGCGATTTGAAGGTAACGGTGCACGAGTGCTCGCACGAGGAGGACGTTGTGTGGACTTGTACTCTCGATACTGTTACCCATCTCTGCTTTCGCACATGGAAGATGCAACCTCTCCGAGAAGAAGAGATGGGCAAGCTGTACACTTCGAACCGTTATTTGCTGTTTCGTAGGACTATGAATAGGATCGCACCGGACCGTAGAATTTGGACACAGATTCATGGAAAACATGGGGGATTCTGAGTAGGGGAGGAACTATTTAGGATGAGTCAGTTCATGTATCAATATCATGTATCGACATTCTGTTTAGGTGGCAATGTTGTGAGTCTTTTGACTCCATAATACAGTCTCGGGGACCTAGAAAGAATGGAGCAAGTGGGTCACCTAGACAATATAGTCCATGCATTACTACCCCTTAGCCCAACACAGCATAGTCGCGAACTTTAAACCCTAACTTCACGTCTACTGTACTGCGTCATAAGTTTCCGTACACTTCTAGCGCTAAACGTTCTAAAAGTGCTCGGAAACTAATGATGTAGTGTAGTACTGTATTAAATCTACTCTAGCTCACTATCCTCACCAGTCTATCTCAACCAATCCTTCGCTCAACCTAAAGCTCAAACAACAACAGAAAATCAAAGAACACGTAAGTAAGAAATCAAGAGCAAAATACAATTGGAAGTGAATACTTTACATTGCCCCACCTCTACAAGACAAGCCCCGATGTTAAATACAAGTAGAAAGCGCCATAGGTAGCGCGTGTTACGTTACCAAAGTATCGAACATACAAACAGCGCTCCACCCCACCCACTCTACCAGAACATGTTCATAAGAGAAAATAAAAACCAGAAGTTCTATCCTTTACACCCAAAGCCGCAGCCAAATGCACGGATCGACGCCGCGCCATGCATGCATAACCTAAACCATATCTATTCGATTCATCACGACGTACTTTTAATCCCCCTAATCTCATGTCCCCTCACTCGTCCCTTACGACGCTCTTAGGGCTTCCAGCTTCTCCACAACCCTTCGCAGCATAACCATAGCACCCAGACTAATCTTCCTCAACCCATCCCTCTCCTCATCACCCCCCTGTTGACTCTTTTCTAGTATCTCCCTCCCGGCCTCAACGGCTTTATCCAGTAACCGCGGCGCATCGTCTTCTGTGCTCGTATACAACCACTTCAGCTCCTCCGCAAACGGCTCAGTCAGATTCACAAGCGCGTGTGCAATAAAACCTCTTGCGCGGAAATACGTGCGTTCGGTATAGAGCGACGAGTTGAGTTTAGTTTCCGGGGCCAAGCGGTGCACATCGTAGCCCGCTTCATTGTAGTACGGTTCCTTGACGAGCACGAGGCCCATGATGGAGACGAGGACTTGCAGGAGCGTCGATTTGGTAGGGGACCAGCTTTCGTTACGTTCGTCCGAGTGCCACGTGCCCAGCAGACTCAGGCAGATCTTTCCGTCTTCGTAGAGATTGGGGTTGACGGGGCCGTTTCCGCCGGTCCAGCTGTGGAAGAAGGCAGACGGCGGTTGCGCAGGGTACGACGAGTCGAGACAGAAGTCGATGACAAAGGGCGCGAACTCGTACGGTGTGTCGGAGGGCCCGATCATCAAAACGCGAAGCAGATCGAGGCGTGATTCCCAGGTCCGCACAAAGATGCCGGGCGGGAGGGAGGTGCGTAGGATTTTGTGCTCCTTGGAGATGCGCCGCATAAACGCTGCCGATGAACTAGTTGATTGGGAAATGTAGTGATGGGTGGGTGGAGGTAGGGTGTCAAGGATGAGGAAAGAGGGAGGTGCGTTCGAAGGTGAAGAAGGGGCGGTATTATCCTGAGCGACGGGCTCCGTGCTTTCGATCATTGGGGTGTCGGATACGGAGTCAGCTGCTTCGTTGACTGTTGTAGGCTTCTTTTCCGCATCCGACTGGAGCTCTGGACTCGTTTCGGGCGACTGAGAATGGTCTGGTGGTTCGACATCTGGCATTTCTACGTCGCTGTCATCATCTTCATATTCAGTAGACCAGTCCTCATCATTCCCGGGGTCAATAACATCGCCATCATACTCAGTCCACATCTCGGTGTACGCGGCAGAGTCGAAGTCCGATACATCGTCCTCTTCGTCTTCGTCTTCCGAATAACCGTTCATGGAGTTATCAAGGGGCGGATCGTCCATGTCGCTGCTGTATGCGAGAGTGACGCGCTCAATGGGAACGCGGACATCGATGACAGGTTTTGCGGCACCTAATCGCACAGTAATCTTGCCATCCAGTCCCAGATCCGTAATCTCACCGAACCAGTCGAGCCCTACCAGGTTGTTTGGAAGTGACTGAACATCAATGGAACCAGGATGGATAAGCACAAAGTCACCACGACGACGGGTCACGGTCGGATTCGAGCGGATGTCGTAGAGACTGACATCTTCGCTGTCTTCTTTTAGCTCCCCAGTGCTGAAGGGCGGTATGAGATCTTTATTAAAAAACTGGAGCCTGGGTTTTTCAAACCATCGCACGGTGGCCAGGCGATCTCGAGATTTTACAGTTTGTACCATGCCCACGTTTGCAGGCGTGAAAGCCCACGACATGTCTTCATTAACGGGTCCTGTACGCTGTTCCTTTGTGTATATGATTTCTCCAGGCCAGACTTCATCCTCGTCTTCGACATTCGGATCGGGGATCAGCGATGGACTCGTGTCCTCGGTGATGGAGAGATCCTGCCACTGGACTGTGACGTACGAGTGTGTTTGCATCACGATATACACGTTCATGTCGTATCCCAGCGTTTCGGTTCGTGGTATCCGCGTCAGCTTTCCTTGTGGGTAGCCATTTGGCAATATATTGGAACCATCGTACTTGACTGCCGCGGCTGTGATGTCTTTGAAGCGAACTCGATCTCCTACAGCGACGTCGGCGACATGGTAAGTGCGATCGCCGGTTGCGGAAACGGGCAGAGTGCGGGCAGCTGAGCCGGCGGCGTCGTAGACGAAGAAGTCTGGACTATTCAATTCATCGGTGGAGAGAAGGCGTGGCGGTTCAATGTTGGAGGCACCGGAAGCACCAATCCTCCGCGTCAGCCAATGCACAGCGATCGTCACCGGCTGTGTTTCCACAACCGTTCCCTGGGGACGTATGTTTGGGTCGAATGCGCCGTACTTCCAGCGACCTCTCCGGAGATTGCCCTTCTCGGTCTTGACAAAGTCTCCTACGCTAAGGCGATCGAGCATGCCGTCTTCGGTGGTCAGCAGATCGGGCCGGTCCACTACAACGACCGAGTTGTTCGAGAGCTTGACAGCCACGTCGTCGTCGACGTTCTCTATGCGTCCAACCCAGTCGCCGTACACCACAATGACAGATTCGTCGTACTCGTGCACGTTGATCAGCTCCACGGCCGGCACACCGCGTATCGACAGGTCCTCGGCCACGGCCTGGGTGAAATTGCCACCGTTGAAAGAGGTGGAGGGGAACAAGGTGCAGGAAGCCTTGGTCCCGATGACGGTGCCGCTCATGGGGTCTTTCGAGTTGCGCTTGACCACGTCCCCGATGTACAGGCCGCGGTCCAGCAGCAGCAGCCTCGCCTCGGGCACCAGTTCCGTCTTGAGCTGCGAGTGCCACGAGACCAGCACGGTGCCCCGCGGCGGAATTCCGGTGCGCATGAATTTGGCGAAGTCCTCGCGCGAGACGTCGCGGTGGCGCTCGATGTCCTCGCCGTAGTCGCGCTGCGGGCGCGGGGAATGGCTGTCGATGTCGCCGAACGAGCGGTCAATGACGCCCACGCTGAACTTGTCGTCTCTGAGGCCGACCGTGTCCTCGGTGCAGAAGACGACATCCTCTGGCGGCGCATCCATGGCCGGATCTCTTCCCGTCCCTTCTCTTGCGTCGTGGGGGAAAAAGGGGATTCTTGGCGGCTCGGCCAAGACGTCGGGGGATTTCCTATGCACGAAATCTGCTGTTGGGGGAGAGGGTTCGGGGCCTTGGGCGGGGTGAGGGCTGTCGGTGAGCAAGCGGTCGGCGAAGAGGGTGGACAGGAAGCGCTCTACAACTCCCGGCGACTGGACAGAATTAGATAATTGGGCGTCGTCGTTCGCGTCGTCGGCGTCCCTGTTGTCCATATTGGCAGAGAGCGCCGCATGTGAATTATCGCGGGCGGTCCTTTGGGCTAGATGGGGCACGGACCATACTCCGCGCATTTGCTGCCAGAGAGAGGGAGAGAGAGAGAGAGGGACGAGGGGCGTACGTCACTACTCTTCCCTCTCCACTCCTCTTCACATCGACGGCACCAGACGGCGACAGGCCGGAAAGAGGCGGAACCACGCTGATAGTGGCCGAGACCATGGCCGACCCGCTGTACGAGCTGCTCATTCCGTACTTTGACGCCCAGCACGCCGCCCGCCCCGTCGCAAACGACGACGCCGTCACCACAGCCTACCTCGCGCGCCTCACCACGTTGCCGCTGGCCGCCCTCTCCGCCTCGGAGCCGCAATTGCTCGCCCAGAACTCGCAGTCGATCCTGCGCGCCCTGCAGGTGCTTTCGAAGCGCTCCCACAAGCAGATAATCTCGTCCACCGACCATCTCGCCCACCTCCGCACCGTGCTCCCCAAGATTGGCCAGAATGCGGCCACCATCCACACCGAGCTGCCCCGCCTCGAAAGCGCCGCGCAGTCCTTTGCAGAGAAATACGGCAAGAGCAGCGAAAATGCCATCCTCGACCGGCGGCGCAAGGCCATGCTGCTGTCCCGCAACATCGACCGCGTGACCGACGTGCTCGACCTTCCGAACCTCCTCTCCTCCGCCATATCTTCCTCTACGGCCGGCAGTACTGCCACATCCACGCCGTCCTCCACGACTGCCACCAACGCAAACTATGCCTCCGCCCTCGATCTCTACGCCCACATCAAGCGCCTCACAACCCTCTACCCCTCCTCCCCCCTTGTCACCACGCTCTCCGCCCAAGCCGAACAAGAGATGAAAACCATGACCACCAATCTCATCACCTCCCTCCAATCGTCGAGCATCAAACTCGCAGGCGCGATGCGCACCATTGGCTGGCTGCGTCGTGTGGCCCCCGAACTCGACGAAGCGTGGAGCTCGCGGCAAATAGGGCCAGGGATAGGGAGCGGAGAAGGCAGTCTGGGCGCACTGTTCCTAGTCTGCAGACTCGCATGTCTAGAAAGCATGCTCGCAGCCCTCGATCCACTGCGCGAGCTCGCAGACCAAGAAAGCGAACGACGCGTCCACAAGAAGTCCAACACGCCAGGCAAAGCATGGGCATCCGGCCAGCAAACCGAAAAGTACCTGAAAAAGTACCTCGACATTTTCCGCGAGCAGTCTTTCGCCATCATTTCCATGTACAAATCCATTTTCCCGTCCGCGCTCCCGGCTCCCGACACCACCCCCGAACAGCAAAAACCACAAACCACGAACCCCCTTCAACCCATTCCCTCAGCCCTCGCCACTTTCCCTTTACACCTCCTAGAGACTCTTTTCGAGACGCTGCACACCTATCTCCCTAATATATCCGATCGCTCGTCCCGCGACTCCCTGCTCACACAAGTGCTGTATTGTGCAGGTTCGTTGGGCCGATTAGGCGCCGATTTCAGCCTCATGATTGCTGTTCTCGAGGAAGAATTGAGGGATGCGGTGGGAGATAATGACGAAGATGATAATGATGCCGATGAGATAGAGATCGGCAGCACCGAGACCGAGGAAGAATGGGTTGAAGTCATGAAAAAACACCGCGTCCAAGCCAGTCGCTTAGAACTCCTCGCCTCAGGCGTAGGCGCAGGACGTTCGTCTTTTTCGGGTGGAATGTCGCCTGTCGACAGGATGAGTAGTCCTGTTCACTAGATAGACCATTCGCATTTTATCTAATTGTACATCACGTGTTCTATATCTTCCAAATGTTTCAAGTGCGTTGTCATGGGGTGTTGTGTTGTACAATTACTACCTAATTCGCTGCCGAGGCCGCATGCGTATGGCTACCTACCTATCGCATTAAACCAAGTGAAAGAAAAACGGGTATCCATTGTGTGAAATCCATGCGCCCATCTAGCCATATCTATCTAACCGTGTTCAAAGTAAAGGAAAAGTGGGGTATTCATTGTGCACAAACTCCATGACCCAGTCCCCAATATACATTGCACCGTTGCCAAAAACTCCAAAAGTGCTGATTATGAACGCCGTGTATGCCCTTAGTTGGCCGGCTCAACCACCCTTGCTCCAAGTGAGGTAAGCGTAAAGGTGCCGCTGTCGCGTTGTGGCGCTTTGTCTGCGTGCTCGACCTCCATCGGTTCCGGGAAAAGCTCGGACTGGACTTCGTTATGGCGATGAGGGTTGCTATCGCATTGTGAAAATAAAGCTGGTCCTGCATCGTTGAAGGTAAACATGGCTTGGTCGTGCTGTTTATCTGTCGCATGCGGTCGCAGGGTTCCTTCCGCGGATTCTTGTGCCCGTGGCGTAGCTTGGTCGGGTTCTTGGTCGGAGTACCGAGAGCTTGCTGTTGATACAGAATCCTTGTCGGTAGTGTCGCTCTTCTTGTCGCTGTCGGAATTAGACTCGTCCTTTTCAAACCCAAGTTCCGATCGCTTCGGCTTCTCGTTGTTGTCTGTGACAAGCATTTCCTTCGGGTCCGTCTTCTCCTCCCCGTCAGCAGTCCGCTTGGTTCCATGTGTACATCCCATCATCTTCCTGAAATCATCAATATCCTCTTGCGTGAATTGCGGTGGCCACGTCGGCTCATGCCAATCGCGTATCATCTTGTTATATTTACCGTCACGCCCACCATCCCCCCAATGTTTCCATACCCAGTCGACAACTTCCTTATCATCGGGAGGCAACCAACCCCAGGAAACCCAAAGAGAAGCCGACCACCAGCTTTCGATGGGATTGTAGAGTTGAGGTCCACTATCCCACCTCTTCTTCATCAAAGACTGGATGGTAGCCATGCCGAAATCGATGAGGCAAACCCGTAGGTCGTCGCGAGTGAAGTCGTTGTCGGGAGCGCACAGCATGATGTTGCGTGGACAGTTGTCTTTGGGGTTCATCCCAGCTATCCGGAGGTCGGTTTCGATTTCTATGAGCTTATACATGATGTTCTCGCGGGCAGCATTCGTGATGCCCTTGGTGGGATCTATGTCGCACATGCATATTCCACTGATGTGCTCAATCAGAATCATGCGCACTTCGCGCACGACCTCTGAGCCGTTGGTACTAGTGCTAACGTCGATCGTCCAGGAACCGTAATACTTGGGCGTGGCTGTGCCAGAGAAGGAAGTCCCGGACAGAAACTGGTAGGCTGCTACTTCATATGTGTAGTCCCTGTGCGCCCACCAGGAGACATCAAGCTTCAAATCTGGGAAGTCTACGTCGTAGAACGAGTAGTATAAGGGGTCATAGATCTTTGCAACAAATCCATCATGCGTAAGCACAACTTGAGCGCCCTTTTGGTCGCCTGTACGGATCGACTGCTTGATTGTGAAATGGCGGGTTGTGGAGGAGTCGGTAGCTCCCGGACGTGCAGGATGTGAGAGACACCACTCTTGTTGTGTTACTGGCTCCAAAGTCTCTTCCCTAGCTGCTTGATACTTGTCGTTTTGGCCAACCGAGTCCGAATAGAACGGGGCCGGAGGTATATGACGTTTTGCGACATAGGAAGTGCCGACAGCATAGGGAAATGGAGACTGGGAAACAGGCGAGCTCGGTGGGGTGGATGAGCCTGCCGAATGGTTGCTTGATGAGTCCGACATGTTCTGGTTGAGAGGTTGAAGTTAAGAGCTGAGTGGAAGAGAAGGTTGTGGAGATCTGCGCGAGTGGCTTAAATAAAGCAGGGGTGCGTGCATAGATCGTTGCACAGCTGGGCCAACCCTTGGCATTGCGTTAGCCAATCAGAGTTCTAGCGCTTCACCCCGCCACATGACATTGACGCATACTATATAAATCACGTGCTCCTTCACCCCACATCACACATCCTCCACTCTAGAGATTCTTATATTTAAATATTCAGTTCAATATAATAAAGCTGCCAGTATGATGCTACTTATATTGACACTTTCACCCTCTCTCTACATCTCTTATATAGCCCTTAAAAGGTAAGTCGAAGTATCCTTTCCATTTATGTCCCTTTTTTTTGCTACTGCCTTTACTATTACATGTATAAATATAATAATACAACCCCTTACACCTCGTACTACTATGTTACGCTAAGCATATATCATAGTACACATCAGCATCCTTATGTAGAGGCACGTTTCTTCTGATACATTGTAAGCTGTTGTCGCTTAACATAGCAAAACTTTTAACCCGAGAACTTTGTCTATCTACTGTGGTCTCTGTAGGGATATAACCACACGACTTAGCGTGTAATATTATATATTATGCAAGAATACATAGAAACATATTAGGAAGTTAGTATCTACAGGATGATCTTCGCTGTCGGGATTTGGTGAGAATGGGGTGTGACACAATGATACTACAAATATGTACTGGGTCAATCTAACTTAACAAGATACACGAATAGGAAATATAGTACACCCTGCCTTGGTAACATAATAGTCATGTATAACTTCATTTTGTATGCTTTCAGGGATAACCAAAAACAAATAAATGATGCTTATTACACTTTTTATATTAGTAGTACTGATATCTGACAAAGCAAAGCATAGTAACCGTGACAGGGGTAACATTTGATATATTCCAATATTGTACAGAAGGTTAGATGCTCCAGGACCACTAAGAGTATAAGACACTAAGTGTTACACACTTGTAAACACCCCTATAACTAGCCCTACAAATTAAAATCCTGCCTAGTTGTCTTAAAGACAATGTTATTGTACTCCGATTGCCTCTTAAGATTCTGTGCTAGACAAGCCTTGATCATGAATCCAAGTAGAACTTTCCGGAAGTCAGTATTAACGATAGTAACATCGACCTTGTTCGGCCGGTGATCATTGTCCATGTCCCAGAATTCCAGTAATATCATAGAATCGTAGTCGCATATAACCACGAAGTTTTGTCGATATGCTTTGCAATAGTGGGCAGCCTGCTTCATAAAGTAGCAGCAGTGGTCAAGAGTATCCCACGTCCACCCACCCATCCTCTTATTGGACTCTTTGATAGCAGTCCTCCATTGGCCGGGGTTGATTAAGGATCGACGCTTCAGTTCAACTAGTAGAACTGTGCGATATGTTACTGGGGTTACTGTCGGTATCTTAGGCTCGTAGGTAGAAAAGGTGACATCTACTCGAGCGCCGACTTTCGAGACCTCATGTGAGATAATGAACGCGTCATCGAAGAGGGCATTGATGGCCATTTGTACCGGTGTAAGCTGGTGGTAGAATTAGCAAATATCCTCTAGATATATCTCAATGAACTTAGCTATACCTAACTCTATCAATCTAATGACAAGCTAGATATTTACAATACGGTATACATACTAGGTAGTTGGTAATTGGAGCAATCAAGTCGGCTTCCACGCGCAGATGTGTCGGGGTTATAGGTCCAAAAGGCTCTTTCTGGAGCTTAGACGCATCTGGAGAGTTTGAGCGGCTGAGTGCGCCGATCGCTTGATCGGCGAGCTTGATGTACCCTTCAGGGCTACCTTCGAAAAGAAAATTTGGTGGTTCAGTGTCGTTTACTGTGTTTCCGGATGCCTTAGCCGTCGCCAGGCCGCTGGATTTATCTTTCTCAACCGGAGTGCGGATGCCCCACCGTTCGTCGGGCATGCCGGCCCAATCAAAGCTTTTCAATTGTGTCGAGATATCCATGATGTAGATGTATTGGGGAGAGGGGTCCGATAAGGGTTCGAAATGGTCTGCGTTCATCTGTTAGCCAGCCGTTCTCGCAACGTGAAGTAGCTCGTCAAAGTCTTAGATACAACGTACACAGTCTGAACTGTATAAAATGTGTGCCAGAGTCTGATCGAGTAGGGCGACTTACCAAAGAAGAGTGTTGTGGTTTAGATTTTAGAAACCGGGTAAGACTCAAGCTTTATATACTCTTAGGGTTAGGGAACGCCTTCAAGCCAGTCTTATTGTTTAATTGTGTTGTGTTGAGGGCTCGTAATTGATATTGTCGAATAAGAGTTTAATACTAAGGAGTAGCACAACCTACGTTGCCTGATCGTCGCGGGCTTAGCACGGGCACGCGCAAACAGCAATAGTTCAATAGTGCAAACGCTCCCAGGGCTCTTAGACTGCGTCAATAGGACTGCTAAGCCTCAGTGCGGCGTTTGGCGTTTGTACGTGGAAGTATGCCAGGCACATGACTCATTTAGGTAAAGGTACAGTGAGTTTACATGCATTCTCTTGTTAACCCTTTGGACGCAGATTGTCAAATTACGAAGATTATGCGAGAAACACAATACAACGTATCCAATACTTAATCTGTACAGCATCTTCCTCCGCCTTGAAAGACTTCCAGGGATATTAAGCCCCGTAACTGTCAGCCTGACGAAAATCTCCCTTAGAAATCCAACACCAGATCGTTTCAAACGCAGTTCTGTCGAACTCGCCAAACAGATATTCGCCGTGCTGTCAGAATAAAATGTTGAATCGAGTACAATAGCCCACGTATAACGCCTCAACAATACTTAGGACTGTAACTATAATATGTCCTGTTCAACCACTTGTAAGGGGCTTCTATACATTATACTACCTGGTATTACATTTTATAAGCAATTCTTAGAAATTAGGGCCTCTCAAAGTGCCCTTCTGAGTCACTCCTATTCTAGAGGAGCTACGAATAGGCAACGCCGAAACATTTCAACGTCGAATTAGTCTTGTAAGGGCTTTACTATCAGTTGATTTCACGACTGACGACAGGTGCTCACGGTATAGGGATCAATGTATTTTCATTCAGATTGACATGCCCTCACTTAATTTCATTTGCATCTTTGATCTTTTAAGTATTCATTTACCTTGCATTCTTTTGTTAGCGAAACCAAATGGTCCATTATTGACCGGAAAGTCAGTGATATCCACCAAGGACCCAGATGCAGGTAGTTTGGATCCTAACAGCAAGACGGAGATGGTAGCAAACCCCGACGATAGATTTCGTCCAATGCGGTCTACCAGATGGTGTCGCAAAATATGATGTCGAAGGTTTCTACGCTGTGGTTGGGAATTGGGTTGCCATTGAACAAAAGCGTGATAGTGTCGACAGGCATTCCCAGGACAGGAAGCGTACGAGCCTCTACAATCCAAAGTGCTCTGAAGTTCGTGATTGTAAGCCGCTTCAATTGTGAAGGTGCGGGCTGATGATGGGCTGATATGTCTCTCAGATCTGCATTTGTCGGGATGCTTCAAGGTAGGGACTGAATCCCAAGAACGCCGAGTTTGTGTCTGGATTTCTCGGGATGTCGAGCTTCGATAAGGCCATCATAACCAGGTTGACCCGCCATGATATCCAACAATCGGGCTACGAAACCTGCATGTACCGACGGTGCCTCGCCCCAGTCCTGCTCCTGGTAGACTACAATACCCCATAATTAGCGTCCGGTAATTTTCACGGAACACCGTGCGGCACGGGCACTCCGGTTCCAGGCTTTGTACGCTCGGGAGAGTGGAGTACCCTAGCGGGAACTACAGAGCCTAGCACGGCGTCTAAATTAGTACAGGGATAATGTTGAAACCCTCATTCAGGAGATACTCAGAAGACGCGGCCGAAAAAACACAACCCCTGAAACGGGGCTATCTTGGATAATATCAGCCAAGCCTTACACAGCCTCATCACATCCAATAGCATCTCATTTCGCTAGTCCGATCTCACCATCGCCTACCTCACTCCGTCCGTGAGTAACAATGCGGTCTAATAAACTACCCAAGCGCATGTCAGACGCCCGCGTTTAAGAGTAAGGACTTCGCCTTCGCACTTGATATCCCTATCCACCCCAACTGCTCTACACCACAACCTTCGTCACTCCACTACCTATATACGAATAACCCGCGCGCGACAGCGCACAGTGCGCCACCATCACCGCAATGCAGAATCCCCACGGCCTGCGTCTCGTAGGTTTAATAGCGCCCCCAATCTTCCTCCTCGCGCTATCCTGTCTCACCTTCCTCCTCGAACGAATATCCACCTCAACCCTCAAATCGCAAGTAACGCGAAACTTCGACACGGGCACGCCAGAAATCTCCCTCCCTATTCTCTCAAATAACACAGCTACCACCGCCACTCAGGAAATCCCAATAAGCACCAACATCGCCCCTACGCTCGCCAACATTGGCGTCGCCGTCTTCGCGTCCTGCGTGGGCATACTAGGTGGATGCGGGATCTGGGAACTGAAGAAGTTGGAGGGGAGTATGCGGTACCAGCGTATGTGGGCGTGGATGCTGTTGGTGTGGAATGCGATTACGATCGGTTTATGCGTTGGTGTTCTCGGGTGGGCGAGTGCGGTCCAGGGGAGTGAGAAGGGGTGGAGTAGTGCTGTGGATGTCGGGAAGGGAGGCGATGGGGTGAGGCTGACGAGGGAGACGTGGACGTGTGGGGTTCATCGGTCTTTTCCTGGGGAAGGATGGGCGGGGAGTGTTTGTGGGCTTGCGGTACGTTTTTTCTTCTTACCCCTTCTTCTTTTTTGGTGGGGCTTCTTGGAAAGGAAAGGTGGATGGCGGATTGGGGCGGGATGTGTGACTGATCTGATGAGTGATAGAAAACGATAAGGTTTATGCTCATACCGCTCGCCATAGCAGCCGCACTAACGATGCTGGCGACATGGATACTCACACGCGATCGCGGAGGCGTAAAGTGGTTGATAGGAGGTAAGGGAAGGTATGAAGCCTTCGAAAGTGTGTATGAGATGAACACTTCAGCGCCTGCACAGGGTCCTGCTCCTATGCATTATGGGCAACCGATGCCGTATCCACAGCCAGCATCATCTTTCCCGCAACGTCAGCAATTCCAGAACACACCACCAATACAGCCTCAGGCTGTGCTTCCAGTAGAAAAGACTCGTTCGGCCTTTAGGTAGTATGATATACCGACCTTTCACAGGTCTCTTGGGCAATGTCAAACTTATTCAAAGTACTGCTTTTTATGAATACTTTGGAATCGGCATACACTACAAAACTACACAAAGTCTTCAAGCTCTACACAAAAGCAATCGCATTATGGTCTTAGTACAGCTCATCTACAGTCTATACAAGTTGTCGTACATTGGCACAAAAGGGCAAAAGCCCCCCCCCCCCCCCCCCCCCCCC
>MU006841.1:0-32547 GCA_010093635.1 Massarina eburnea CBS 473.64
TACTAGTCCTAGTTAGGCTTAGCGCCCCCTTTTTGAATCCGAAAGTCGGAGACGGCTGAAAATCGACGGCTGAAAATCGCCAGGAAACCCCTCTAGTGCAGATTTTCCAATTCTGCGCGACAACCGCTTGTTTGACCTTGGCAGTATGTCACGGAGGAGCTCGTATTTAATGAGCTTGTTATGAGATGACTCACTAAAGCTCCATTTTAGCTCTACGACGCAACAGCTCTACACAACGCTCATATTACTGTTCAAACCCCCAGAAAGGCCTTCTGTAGCTTACTCTCAAGCTGCCCTTAAATATTAGATATTAATACCAAAGCATTGTTATGTAAGAGCGGGTGGTTTGTAGGGTGGTTTAGTGGTGCGTTAACTCATCAAAGATGACCTGTTCGAGCGTAGGCGTAGTAATGCGAACCCGACACGCAACCGGAGGATTCGCTGAATCGGCTCAGTACTGGGTTTGTTCAAGACAGGCAATTTTGTTGTCGGTCGCGCAAATGGGCGTACCGCGACAGCTGATCTTAATACTCGCTGCATAGTCTAGACATGGAGATGGCGCAGTTACTTCTCGGAAATATCGGTACATCTAGCATTTCCCAAAGGTGGGTGATCAGAGACGGATAAGATCTACAGAGAGGGGGGGGATAGTTGCGGCATTGATGCTTAGATAGACAAATTGCCGGTCAACGGGTGCCCACGACCACAAACGTCTAATGAGACCGAATTCAACATGGGCAGCATCGAGGATCTCATCGCAAATATTACCATTCCCGTGATCGATATATCAGGTTATCTTGCGGATGACCCGAAAGCAACGGCTGCCTGTGCGTCGGAGTTGCGCTCCGCATGCGAGAACCAAGGCTTCCTTCAAGTGGTCGGCCATTCCGTTCAAGCGGCAACGCAAAAGAACTTTTTGGACGCGATCGCAACATTCTTCACTCTACCACTAGAAGAGAAGGAGAGACTGCGCCAGAGCAAGAGCAAGTGCTACAGGGGGTACGAACGAATCGGTGGCCAGAAACTTGACGAACTCGACGATGAGGCCACAACGGACCAGAAAGAAGGCTTCAGTGTGAGGCCGGAACGGCCCCTAGGAAGATTTCTAGCCGGTCCAAACCAGTGGCCTGAGGAAAGTGCCGTGCCGGGATTCAAGGAGGCATACATGGATTACTTTCGGTGCGTTTCGTACGTAACTGGCAGTAACTACACGACGCTAACTGTAGTCTACAGGGAAGTCCACTCTCTTAGCACAGCAATGTTCCAACTCATAGCCCTGTCCCTGGACCTAGACCGCCATTTCTTCGACCACTTCGCCTCGGACTCAAATGGGATCTGTCTCTGTCGCTCCCATCACTATCCGCCTACTCCGCCTGACGCTGCGGGTCGTACGCGTGGCGTTGGTGCTCATACAGATTTCGGGGCCATGACCTTACTCCTCCAAGACACAGTTGGCGGCCTAGAAGTCCTGCATAAACCAACAGGCACGTGGCATGGTGTGCCGCCTATTGAGGGTGCTTACGTCTGCAATATTGGGGACCTCATGCAGAGGTGGACGAATGATCGGTACCGCAGTACCATGCATAGAGTCATTAGTCCGCTAGGTCATACAGACCGGTATAGCTGTGCTTTCTTCAACGATGGTGCGCTGGATATGGTGAGTTGAAGGATCTTGGTAGCCCCAATTATCCTGACTTGTTGGTTGGGAGTGCTGATTTGCCGTCATGCAGATGATCGAGCCGCTTCCTGGATGTGTGCCCAAGGGCGAGAATCCAAAGTATGAGCCGTTGAGAGTGGAGGATCATATTCTAAAGAGATACCAGCAGAGCTATGGCGCAGGTGGTACACGTATAGAAACCGCCTGAACGATTGCGATAATTTCCCTGTCAGGCTATCTTTCTTCACATATACTCGAGGCCTGAATGGGGAAACCTCATCGGAGTACGGATCAAAAAGATTGACAAGCCTAGGTCGTGTGCGGAGAAGTCCGAGATGTCCATCAATCTGTTGTCGTGGGTCATTTTGCAGGAAATAATGAGGGGTAAATGTCCGTTTCAGATGTTCGAGGATACGGATTTCATTATCCTGCATGGCATGCTGCCGGCAGATCTATATTGAATGAGATGGGGCAACTGCGCTGTAATCCTGTGGTCGAGACCTTGAACATACCAAACGTAATCGCTCCTTATAACGTTGCTCAAAGAGTGTCCTTTTTTGTGTATGTGTACTGGACTGAGCTGCTCAAAGTGAGCTGCGACAAACGCCACGTTCTTCAGATATTTGGTGGATTTTTTTCAGATCTGGTTGAAACTGTTTACGTGCATGTTGACTACCTTTTCGTATTATACAGGGTGATTATGGACTGCTCGTTCCTTTGCCATCCTCTAGCCTATCGTAAATGCGGCCATTGTGCATCAATCGAGTTCCTTCTGAAGTGTGTCTATACTGTGGAGGGAGGGATTGATCAATCCTTTCACCTCTTCAACCTTGAATACAACTCCACATATAACCCCTTACCACATTCTCCCTCACCATATATCCCACTACCAGCCTCGAGAAAGTTGAATACTGTCACCGACATCCCTAGCTTCCTTTCCAAGCCAACTCCACCCGTTTAAAAAGAGGATGACCAATCAACCACATCCAGGATACGGCCTGTTCCTCACCGTCAGCGCCAAGGAAACGTACCACACGCGCCCGGCCGCAGAATATGTGGGGGTAGAGAAAGAGGAGGTTGCATTTGCTGATTCGGGGAGAAGAACTGAGGGAGGATTGGAGAGCGACGAGAAGGATACCAGTGAATAGGAACAATAGGCGTGATTTGTATAGTCTTCGGTAGACTTTATTCCACCCCCGAGTAAACTGAGCTCGCATACTACTACGACACCATCATCTTCACGGTTTCCGCCTTAACTTCAAAGTTTCTAGGAAACTCATCTAATCGCTATTGCCACTACTTACCCCCACTCAACATCCCTCACATTATACTCACCATGTCCTATTCCATTCCATGCAAACTGCCTCCGTTTCCATAGATGTCCTGTCCACGTGCCACCGCGAACCAAAGGATCCAACAACACATGCGCGATCACGATTTGCTAAGAAGCTAGAGCGCGACACCGGGCGTCATAGGACAATCCAGTTCTGGAGAGAAGAGGAAATGGTTGGGTAGAATTAGGTTACTCATAATCTACTATAGGTATGCTGTTGTTGAAAATTATACCGTCCAAGGACGTAGTATAAGACTACATAGCTTATTCTGGGTGGATACAAGGTTGGCAAAGCTTCAGAACAATTGCTCGGCAAGATAGTGGTGCAAGGGGTCACGGGACAGGCGATGGAGAACGGAGAGAAAGCAGATGAAAAGAAAACCAAGCAAGGCAATTGTGAGTACCTTTGCGAGGTCTGCTTGGGTTGCAGGAGCATTGTAATGTACTTCTAACGAGAGTTATCATCTAAATCGTTCAAACCTTTCCTCTTCCCTCATCCTCCTCCGCACAGTCTCCAAAACCTTCCCATCATACAGATCCTCTACAGCCTTCTCACCTTTCAACACATCTCTCTCATGTTTACTCGCCTCTTCCTTTGTCATAAGCACCAAGTCTTTCATCCGTAACAGCGAGTTATTTTGCCCCGGCGTTCGTTTATCAATAAAGTACTCGCTAGGTCTCTCCCATCTAACCAGGCATAACCTAGTTGTCAATCCACTAATGACACTTCGTCCATGGTATACCTCTTCGACCAGATAACCGACATCATCCTGCGTCATGGGAATTCTAAGCCCGTGAGAATCGAAGCCGAACGATTTCGCAACACGTTCTTCGGAGCCCTGGAGCGCGCCTAGGATACCGTCGTACATCTTGTCTCTTGATTTGGAGGGGAGGTAGTCGTGTGGGTATTTTGTGATTTCGAGGATGACATGATTTGCGACCGCAAGACCGAAGATAGCAGGCATGGTTCCGAGGACGGGGAGGATTCTGACGCGGAAATCTGGGAGAACACCGAGCTCACCGACGCTGCCTTTGGCAAATTCTTCTTCAGCTAGGGGGAGCAGTTGTGCTTTTCCGGGACCGGGACGCTCGGCTGAGAAAATAACTGGGATACCGTCTTTAATGCCTAGTGCTCGAAGTCTTCTTCTTGTGGATTTGGAGAGCGGGTCGTCAGTGCTGGCAGAGATATCGCCGACGAAGATGCGAGTGGGATCGGACTTGCAGCCTGCACCCATTGAAGAGATCACTGGGATGTTGTTTGTCTTGCAGTAGTACAAGAGCGCAACTTTGCTATCGATGTTGTCGATAGCATCGATAACGAAATCGGGAGCCTGGCCATTTAGAGGGGCTAATTGGTCTGGTGCACTTGCTTCGTTGAATAGCTCGTTTCGACAGTCAAAATGCGTCCACGGGCTAATTTGCTCGAGACGTCGGCGAATGCAATGAACTTTGGGAGTCCCTACATCTGCTAAAGTTGCGACTGCGTGACGGTTCAAGGAAGAAAGGGTTACTTGGTCGAAGTCGATGAGCCGGAGTTTGGAAACACCAGAGCGGGCAAGTGCTGCCGTTGCATGGGAGCCGACACCGCCGCAGCCTACGACAACGACGAAGGCAGTGCGGAGTTTAGAGAGGCCGTCATCTGTGAGGAAGACGCGGTTCCGTGCTAGCTGTTCGAGAATGAGATCTGAAGCGTTGAATCAGCCTGGGGACTTTTGAGACTGGGATGAACAATACACACCATCGTCGTAGTCGCCTTTTCGTGCTCTTGCCGCCAGAGCCATGCTTCTTTCATCTTCTTTGCTCGCAACAAATGCGTTTGATGCGGCGCCATACTCGGTTAACAGTTCGAAATTAGTCTCCACACATAGTTGGGGGATTTCTTGGGGTATGGGGATATGCTTCAGTGTCTCCACATGAAGCTCTCTCACTTACTCTGGACGCGTGGTTGTCTTCATCAAGGTCTGGTATCGATGCCTTCAGGTCTGCAACCTTGTACATGCGCTTCGCTTTCTGTAGTCCCAGAATTGCGCTCCCGACCACCACGCCAGACACAACCGCCGTCGTGACCAACTGGGCTTTGTGATCCGCAGTTGCCCGAGATAGCCAGGAAGGCATTTTGATGGAGAAGAGTGGGAAAGCAAAATAAGCAGTCGATTCCTTCAGCGGCCCTCCATGGGTATCGGGTTCGGTATGACTTGATGGTGTTGGACATTGAAACTTCATGTGCGGCGTGTCCGCTAGACCCAGAGTAGGTAAGCGCGGAACTCTAAACTTTCCTTCTCGGAAGCTGCAGATGACCTTGAAGCCGTAGCCGCCAGCGAACCAGAAGGCCAGCTTTGACGCGTTGGAATAGCTCTTCACGCGTAGCTCGGCCAGCTGATCGCGACAAGGTGCTGCTGCTGCGTTGAACCGTCTTCGTTCCCTCCAAAACCACAGTTGCCCAGTATATGCAATTGATCAACATGTCGAAAGTCACGTTTGCGGTGATAGCAGCCACGGGCGCGGCAACAGGTGCAGCAGCAACAGCCGCATTGTATTCATTGAAGAAAGAGACGCCGCCGCCTACCATCGCAACGACAGCCACCGGGCCTCCCCGACCCGCCCCTCCACCCGCGCTCTCGACGGCTCACACGCCCTACTCGGTAGCCCAGAAAGCGCCCGTCGACCCCAGCGGCATCTTCCAATACGGCTTCCCGGGACCAGTCGCCGACCTGCGTCCTGCGCACTCCCTTACATCCTCCTACGACCGACGGACCCGAAACCCAACATGGGTCGCTGAGCACATCACACCGCAGTCGCTGTCTGAGAACAACGCCGATCGTAAACACAGCGTCTTCGTCGAGGATGTCTCTATCCCTGAGATGTTCCGTGCAAAGCTCAAGGACTACTTTAGGTCTGGCTACGATCGAGGGCACCAAGTGCCAGCTGCGGACGCGAAATGGAGCCAGGCGGCCATGGACGACACCTTCGCCCTAAGCAACATGTGCCCGCAAGTTGGCAATGGCTTCAACCGTGACTACTGGGCTCACTTTGAGGATTTCTGCCGCCGCCTCACAAAGCGGTATCCCTCCGTGCGTGTCGTAACCGGACCTCTCTACCTGCCCAAGAAAGAGGCCGACGGGAAATGGCGTGTGAACTACGAAGTCATCGGCAACCCCCCCAACGTCGCCGTCCCTACACACTTCTACAAGGTCATTTTCGCCGAAGATGGTGTCCCAGGGGGCAAAGTTGCGCTGGGTGCCTTCGTGCTGCCAAATGCAGTGATCGCGAGCAACAAGCCGCTGACTGACTTCGAGGTTCCTGTGGAGGTCGTGGAGAGGGCGAGTGGGCTGGAGTTTGCGAATAAGCTGGAGCAGGCGAGGAGGAAGCGACTGTGCCAGGATACGATGTGCAGTTTAATCGTGAAGGAGTATAAGGAGAGACAGAAGAGCTTTGGCAAGAACCAAAGTTGATGCGTGATATTTGTACATTATGATACAGTTCCAAAGCCATCAGATGAGAGTTTCCCAATCATTTCCCCATGCATTCATGATATACAAGTCGAGACCGTCTAGATTCCTCGGCCATTGAGTTTCCCCATTTTGTCATCGAGTTGTCGAGTGCCCGCATTCTCGTTCGTCTAGAAAGTGTTTTGCAGCCCGCCGCCCTGCTGGCTCTCCTTCTGTATCCGCGCCACGTACGTCTTCGACACGGTGTTCCACGCAGACATGTACTTCTCCATGCACGATGTGAAGCAGGTCTCTTCGCCTTTGGAGAGTGTGGTGCTGGGCTTGGGGACGCAGCGCTCGAAGCAGTGTTCGTTGAGTTTCTACTGTTTTATTAGCTACCACTATGACATTCCGAGAGCGGGCAAAATACCTCTACCAGCATCCGCGCATTCTGCATGGCAGCTTCTTGCTGCACTTGGCGCATGACCTGCGTCTTGGGGTCATTCTGGAAGGCCGACATGCCCTGCGCGCCTAATGAGTCCATCTTTTACAATGTGTGTGTTTCGTTGAGATTTACGGGAGTTTGAGTCTTTGGACTAATGAAAGATCGGCTGGCGGAAGTTGTCGTCGAGTGATGGTGTTGATGGTCGGAAAAAAAAAGTATCGACGTCAAGGCCAACCGCGGCGGCGCTTTCTCGGCTCAACGCACGAGCTTAGCAGCGGAAAGGCCACTTTCACCACTCACACCTCCGCCCGCCGCACTTCTCCCATGTGGTTGTCGTCGTCCGCCCCGACCGTCCCATTCCACCACCATCCCCGCATCCTTTCTATCCACTATCCAATCGTAGAAGCTTAGTCTTCTTACCATTCTTTCTTCCATCCACCGCTTACGCCATAACGCCTTGGAGCGCGCAGCTCGTCTTGGTCCCCAAACGAAGCTTCCAAGACACGACACGTTGAAGTAGAGAAAAGGCGGACTTAGCGACCATGTTTGCGCGGACTTGGGCGGGCTTGTGCCTGCTGGCAGGGAGCTTGGGCGGCGTAAGGGCGCTGGGCCTAGAAGAAAACCCCGATGTCAAGGCGATTTCGGTGAGTGGCGGTGCGCGCGAAGCTTTGGAGTGAATGGTGGTGCTAATGCAATGTGTAGCTACGGACGCACAGTCTTGAGGCCGTAAGTCTCTCTATCCCCTCGAACGATGGAAACGTATGCGAGGAAGAGTAATTGGTTTGGTTTCTAACCGCAAGGACAGCCCTACCTCGACTCAGACATGCAGAGCCGCTGGTGGGATTTTGGTGGAGACGCCATCATCCGTACCGATCAGTACGTCCGGCTCGCCTCCGACAAGGCCTCGCGCGATGGCTGGATATTCTCGCGCGTGCCGTTGACTGCTACAAACTGGGAGGTACGAATCACGGATGCACCGCTGTGTCTACCATGCCAAGCTCACGCGACTAGATTTTGATCGAATTCAAGATCCATGGACAGGGCAACCTTTTTGGCGACGGCTTTGCCATGTGGCTCACCAAGCAGCGCGCGACCCCTGGCAACGTGTTCGGTTCGGTCGATAAATTTGAGGGCCTTGGTGTCTTCTTCGATACGTACAAGAACAACAGACCGGGCACGGTGTTCCCGTATGTCATGGCTATGAACGGTGATGGGAACACGGCGTACGACAAGGACAATGACGGCAAGGCGAACGAGGTTGCTGGGTGCTCTGTACGTTCTTTCGTCCATCTTCCAAGGACCAGTCGAGAGGAAATGGGTGCTAATTGTAACAGGCCCGCGGCATCCGCAACGCCCAAAACCCTACTAAAGCGAAATTCACCTATTTTGCCGACAAATCGCTCAAGCTCGAACTTCAGTATAAGAATGAAGACGAATGGACCGAATGCTTCGAGATCGAAGACTACAAAGTGCCTGCCGTCGCATACCTCGGATTCTCTGCCGAGACCGGCGAACTGTCCGACAACCACGACATTATTTCCGTGAAAACACTCAACTTGTACCAACGCCAATCTAGCATCGGCAGCGATGGCAAAAAGCCCAAGAAGGACAGGAACAAGAGCAAGAATAAGTCGAAGAAGCCGAAGTCCAAGGGTGAAGGTGGCAGCTGGACGTGGTTTTTGATGAAGTTTGTGCTTTTCGGTTTGGCGCTTACGGGGGCGTATGTTGGGTATACTGTGTACCGCGCGAAGCAGAGGGATCGGTTTTAAAGGCTGTACGTGTACAGCTGTCGACAACCGGCGAAAGCAGAGAGCGCTGTTGGAAGGCCGGTTGGGAACTGGTCGGTGAGGAATGTACAGGATTGGATGAAAGTGAAGACTTCAGATGGGGCCTTGCGGATAGAGGTCTGGGTCATTGATAGCGTTTTTCCTACTCCTAGTATCATCATTGTTCATACTACTCTCCTAACTACATTGTATGTCGTATCATGACGGCACAGAAGCTATGTCGCATTCCACGAAAGTAGACATGTAGCTTAGCAACAATACCACGTTCAGTCAAGTCACACAAAGGAGAAACCAAAGCCAATCTTGAGATATTTTCATTCTATCTACAGTCCTCAGATTAGCTCTCCTGCTGTTCTCATTCACAACCACGCGTCCCCTCCTCCGGCATTCGCCAGATTTGGTACAGACAATTGGGCTGCCGGTAAATTTTGGCTTTAATGCCCCCGCGCAAGACAAGGACATCATCACAGGACCCTTGATCCGCAACACTCTCTGTCAAGAAGCGCGCAAGACCGATAACTACACAAACGAAACCAACTCTTGACGACGCGTCGAAACAATGACCAGTCACCCCACACTCACTAGCGTCCCTCACTCCCTCAATCTCAGACCCGAGGGAAAGCGACGTCGGAAGCTCGGCGACAACGGCGCTCGGATTGAAAACTACATTTAGTTTGTCATTAGCATGCACACCTCCCGCACCTGCTTCCCGTGAAGAAGGCACGGGGATGGAGCTTCGACTCTTTTACTTTATCCTCTTTGCGCGGTGCGGGGCGTCGGCGCGTCGTCGAGTTGGCGAGTGGATAGGCGACCACACCCGGAGTTGATTGCGAGAACCGACCATGATGGTGCGGCACATGGCTACCTTGGAAGATAGCGCACTCCCTCTGATATCCGTTCTTGTGAGACGCTGAAGCGATCTCCAGTCAGGGCAGGCCGCGCAGGTGATTAGCCTGCGGGCTTGCTGGCTGTTGAAGTGGGTTTCGGTCACTGGGATCTGTAGTCAATGACTGTTAGTGAAGAAACTCGCCACTCCTGCCTCATGCAAAGGTATGCGATAAGTGCTTACGGAGAAGGCAGGAAGGATGGGTGTGGGTGGTACTTACCTGCAACGAACTCGGGTGTGTGGGGAGAGAGGGAGGTGAGGGCGACGCGCGACTTTTAGGCTGGCGCGACGTCACATGCGCCAAGACGCGCTAGTCTCGTAAGCAGCTGCCTGTGCTACCACCATACAACATTGAATGTATGTACATTATGTACATATATGCACATGTGTAGAGCTGCACGTCACGTGTGATCTTTTCAACGTGCCTTCAAATGTCATGTACGTATGTACATGCATATGTATATGCACGTATATCCCAAACAAAAATCTTGAATCAATTATTAGATCTAGAGGTAGGCTTGCAGAAGGTATGGGTATCATATTCTACGTATAGGCACATCTAACCACTAAGCTGTGCGTGCATAGTGTCAATCTGGCACCATTCGTCACACTAACTCTGCATTTGCAGCCTTGTGATGAGCTGAGAGCATGCGCTCAGAATTACAATCATACTGGATCGCATTGACAGCTGAATGAGTGCCTCAAGCCTTTTCACTAAGGCATTGTGGGCTCCGGTCCTTCTTCGTGGTTCAAGGTCGTTTAGGGGCTCTCATGTTGTGAACAGTGTGTCTTCCTCTCTCAGGTACTCGCCGATATCCGCTTGTCTGAATGCGACAACGCCTGTGGGATCCAACTTCCTCGCCTCAGCTGTTGACCGCGCACTCACACCGAATCCCTAAAATGAATTAGCCTGCTGTAAACGTCTCTCCTGTCCAATATCTGCTCACCAGATAGTTATCGTTCATGCTCAAAACTACCACACCTTGGTGCTCCGGGCAGTCTTCGCTCCACCGTCCCACGTGCGCCTTCAGCACATTTCCGCCATACAGAAATGGCATCTCTCCATTCGGCTTAACCCAGATCTTGTACCTAGCATGCGGCGCGATGACGGACAGCGCTGTGATGTGCAGTCTGAATTTTCCAGTCTTGGTGAATTTTCCGAGGCAGGTGCCGAGCGAGAGCAGGTTGTCGCGCTTTACGGACGTTGCGAGGTTGGCAAGCGATTCTCGGACATAGTATACTCGAGAGCCCTGCGAACTATTAGCATGCTTGAGAGTGCAATGGCAGCTTGAGATCTACCTGTATGCGGAAGACATGGCGATCCTCGGCGCCGCCCGCGGTGATGAGGTCCTGGATGCCTTTTCCGCAGTAGGCGGCGAGCTTCTCGAATAGTGTCTTGGTCTCGGGTTCTGTGAGCGGCCTCATTTTGAAATGTAGATTGCGAAGCGCAAAAACGAAGAAGTCACAAAGTTCACGTTAGCGGGACCAAAAAATTGTGGAGGCCGGGGAAAAGCAGGGCGCAATCGCCGACGCGCCTTGGCAGACCAAAATTTATTCCGTGGATAGGCTTGACGGAATTGACGGAACACCACGCTTTCTCTCCAGTCCACAACTCCACTCACAAAATGTCTGGCGTACCCGCCGCCAAGAGGCGGAGATTGTCGCCGCCGCCGCAAACTGATGCCGCAGATTCCCTGCCGACGAAGAGCCACAAGGCGAGTTTTCTTGCGAATGCGGCGAAGTGGGACCTCGAACAGGACTACGAGCAGCGACCGCGCAAGCTCAAGAAAGAGAAGGAGAATGGCAGGTTGCCGGTGAAGACTGTGGACGGGTGGGAAGCCCCGACAGTCGTGCCAGAGGCCAAGAATGAGGAGCACTCGGATAGCTTTCTCGGCTCTGGCGACGAGAATGCGGAGGAAGAGGGGCAGGAGGAGGTGGTGGAAGAGACACCCAAGGTGTCTCTGCGGCAACAGATCGTCGAGGCTAAGGAAGAGCTTGCGCGGATAGCGAGTCTGGTCAACGAAGACCCCGAGGAGCACATCGGGGCCTTGAAGACGCTGGGAGCTCTCGCAAGTTCAAACAACGCGACAGTACGGAAACTCACGCTCATGACGCAACTGGCCGTGTACAAAGACCTGATCCCCGGCTACCGCATACGCCCGCTGTCGGAAGAGAACATGACGGACAAGGTCTCCAAAGACGTGCGAAAACTGCGTAACTTTGAGCAGAAACTTGTCTCGGGCTACCAGGCATATGTGAAGGACCTGGGAAAGCTGTCGAAACCGAGCGGCCCGAGGTCCTACTCCGAGCAGACCGCGAGTCTAGCTTCGGTGGCCGTCACTTGTGCATGCAACTTGTTGCTCGCGGTCCCCCACTTCAACTTTCGCGGAGACCTCTTCCAGATCGTTATCGGCAAGCTTAGTATGCGACGTGTGGACAAGGACTTTGCGCTGTGCAGAGAAACTCTAGAGAAATTGTTTGAACAAGACGAGGACGGCAATGCTACGCTAGATGCCGTTACCATGCTCACCAAGATGATGAAGGCCAAGGATTACCACTTCGACGAGAGCGTTCTCAACACTTTCCTCCATCTCCGCCTGCTTTCCGAGCTCTCCATCAAGGCTTCTTATAACTCCGTGGACAAAGTAGAAGACGAGCAATACGCCGGCAAGAAACTCAAACAGAAGCGCGAGTTCCGTACGAAGAAGCTGCGCAAGCAATTGAAAGAGAACAAGAAAATCGAAAAGGAAATGGAGCAAGCCGATGCCGTCGTCAGTCATGAGGAGCGCGACAGGATGCAGTCAGAGACCTTGAAAATGGTCTTTGTCGCCTACTTTCGCATTCTGAAGGCGCGCTCGCAGAAGCTCATGGGCGCTGTGTTGGAGGGTTTGGCAAAGTATTCGCATCTGATTAACCAGAACTTCTTTGGTGATATTCTGGAAGCGCTCCGCGACATTATCAGCACTGCTGAGCTTTCAGCCGCTGCAGAAGTGGATGACGACGAGGAATCAGAAGAGGATGAGGATGACGATGACGATGACGAGTTGCCTGAAAGAAACATCACGCGCGAATCACTGCTCTGCGTCATTACGGCCTTTGCGCTGCTTCAAGGCCAAGACGTTGCAAAGGCGGCCTCGACATTGAAACTGGACCTGAGTTTCTTCATAACACATCTCTATCGGACTCTCCACGCCGTCTCAGTCAATCCTGATGTGGAGTTGAGTGCCAAATCACTGCACCTACCCGATCCCCATGCTGTAGAAGCACAGACTCCGTCAACGAACAAGGTCAACGTCCAAACAACGATTGTACTTCTCATCCGATCCTTGTCCTCTGTACTTCTCCCGCCGACCGCATTACGCGCCGTGCCCCCTGTGCGAATAGCGGCATTTTGCAAACAGCTTATGACCATTTCACTGCATTTACCTGAGAAGTCGTGCACCGCCATGCTCGGATTGTTGAACCAAGTCACAAAGGCCCACGGACGTAAAGTCAACGCTCTATGGATCACCGAAGAACGGAGAGGGGATGGTGTCTTTGACGCGCTCAAACCAGAAATCGAGGGCAGCAATCCCTTCGCAGGAACAGTCTGGGAAGGTGAAATATTAAGGAGACATTACTGCCCTACGATCAGAGAGGCCGTCGTTGGAATTGAGAAGAACGTATTGGAGGCAAAGTAGCACATCACAAGGTACGGCTGTTAAACAAATACGAGAGTAATCAAGAATCGGAGACTTTCAACGAACCGCTCATACACTGAAGATATCATACCTGTGCCTTGTCGGAGAACTGCAAGGCATCCTCTTCCTTTTTAAAAGTGAGGGTGGCTTACCTTGGCAATCCTGTTCCAGTCCTCCTTCCCGTTTCTCACATTATCCCCCATCACCTTTCTCAGGCGGTTCACCGAGCAAGTCGGGTTCCATAGTTTCTCACCTGTACCACGATATTGCGTGGATCTTACCCAAAGAAGGCGGGGCGTAAGTTGGGTTGGGGGCGGAGCTAGGCACCTGCATAAAAAAAACCGATATCATATTAGGGTTGAACCGTTCTTATCCTCGCACCCTCTTTTCACACGACACCCACGCAGTTTCGAGGATAAGATGCCAAATTTCGACACGAATAAGTGGTATCACATTTTCAACAATCAGGACGACAAAACTTCCATCTCGGGGACAGGCTTGTTCAGAAGCAAAGCCACTGGATCGGTGTTCTATACCTCCGCGAACTTGACCAAACAAGAGCAACAATGTCAGTTTTACCGCGTCGACTCGGAATACTATGTATTGAGGACGAGTGAGGGCGGGGCGAATGCATTCATGGGAGCCATGTATTTGGCCAACGAGACGTCGCCCGGACACTCGCGATGGTTCATGACACGCGGGAACGTGTCCGATGAGTCGATCTTCTGGTAAGTTGAACCTTGGAAAGATGGTACATTCTTCTTGTCGAATAAGAAGAACACGAATGCATGGCACCTGCGAAAGCATAATAGCGTTGTTTTCATGGATTCGAACATCGCGGCAACACAGAATGGAGAGAGACTTTCGTTTGATCCAATAAAAGCTATAATTGCGGAGAAATTTTCAACTGTGAACGTATGTTCTGAATGCTTGATGGGCGGGGTCTCCATCAGTATCATCGCAGTTATCGCCTTCGTCTTGGGTCTTTTTCTTTGGCTGAAACGTAAAGAAAAGCAAGCCGCAAATCAGACAGAATTTTCTGCAGATAACTATCCTCCCATGCCTAAGGATCACGTCTATACCCACGAAATGTATCATGATGGAGCGGACAGGCACGAGGTGCCAAGTCATCATGTGTACGTAGAAATGACACCTCAGGATTGTCATCCCGCGGAGTTACCGAGTTCGCCGCTTGAGAAATCGCGTTGAGACAACCCATATAATCTGGCAAAAACACAGACTCGAGGAAAGAGCGAGAACAAAGACACAGGTTGCACGACAGGATCTGAATGGGACGAAGCATGTAAAACAGATAATGGAAGAGCATCAAGCCTTTGTTGATCAGCATGTACATCATGTAGAGGTGGGCCACCTAAAAAAGAAAGGATGGTGCGAGAAAGCGTGGAAAGATAACTCCGAGAGTCACGGGCGAGAAGCCACCACTAAATTACATATCCTAATACGAGCCAACAGCACTTTTTGTTCTAGGTTAGAATCCGAACGCTCCAGCTTTCTATTGTCTGTAGAGATTGCATATGCGAAAAGAATATGTATTGCCAACAGGTTGTGGTAGGGGCTAACATTGCATAGATCGGGATTAACGGAGCTTTATATGAGACTTTGCGAGGGAAAGCAAAGAGTATGCGGAAATCCGCAGCCGGAGATGCAATCAACATTGCAATGTGATGGAGGATGCTGTTGTGTGACATGATGTTGAACAGATCTCTGGGTCATCTTGATAGTACAAACTCCGAATCTGCATACTTTAGACTCCCTCTACCAGTTTCACATTCCTGCTAAACAATCTCGCCCCGCAAAATCTTGCATCGCGCAATATGTGGGAGCCTGAATATAGTAGGTTGCACGAACACGAGATGCGATCGATGTTCATCGGTCAAAAGGCAGATATGATGGGTAGACCGGCAAAAGTGAGGTGTAAGGCTGCGGTCATGACAGCGCTTGACAACGGGAGATTAAGGTCGGGCTCCGATCTCTTCTTTCACTCTCAAGGCCAAACGTGGGCACGGAGTGTGAGCTAGAACATTAGGTAATGAGATATGGGAGATGCGAAATGTGCTAACCGGGACTGTAGATGAGTAGATGATGATAGATGCCGGCAGAATGCGAGCACATGCTAGGATATTAAGGCCCAGCAAATTGCATCATTGAAGATGCAAACTTCGACAGCATGGCAACATTGTTCCGAAAAACTTGTCATGATGGTTAAGACAAAGCGTCGTTTTGTACTGTGTTGTATGCTTCGCAACAAGCAAGCAATCTCTTAACCACAATCACCTCCTGGGGCACACCTCCACTAACAAACTTCGACCAGTCGCCAAGCATGACTTCGAAAACGCCGAGTTATTTACTTGGAGTTTCTAATAAACATCTATCAATAATCACCGCAAAGACAAGATCTACATAGACCTTTGCGTTCTGTCGGTATCATGTTTCCTACGGCCAGGGTGCGCGCCACGAGGTCAGTCTGGATTACAATCGTACGTGTTACTGCGTGGCCAGTAACCGCGACTGTGAAAATTAAGCTTAGATTTGGAGCGAGAAGAATCTGTGCTGTTGCATGGGTCAAGTTATCGAGAAGCCGACTTGGCTCGTAGGGCGGTGTCTCCGACATGAAGGATTGCTTTGTATTTCGGGGTGGACAGTAGAATGGATGAAACCATGCCATATTAGAGGAATGGCTCAGAATACAGAGTCTGAGGCTAGACGAAAATTCTGTTCTCTAGGATAGATGGGGCTTATGAAAAAAGTCACTGAAGTACAAAGAAGCCTCAAGCACTTGACACTAGTCAGATGCTGCATCGGCTTCATCACTTCCATCAACTTAGTTTCCCCAGCCCAGTGCCTTGTATTTTCCCCGCAGCGACCAGTTCTGCGCAAATTACCCCTTCATCTGCCGACTACCTTACTCGCTCCCGTTGGCCGCGAACCCTAGACGGGGTTTCCCCAAATCCATACCAGCGCTTCATTACCGCCCTCATATACACACTTTGCACATTTCACACCGCTGTACACACTACCGGTACTTGAAAGCATGGAGATTCGGAAAGAGATCCGGGCTGGAGGCGCTACGCGTTGGATAATCCTGGTCATCAAGCTGTTAGTAAGGGGTTTTGATGGTATAAGTGTGATGCAAGCACCTTAGAGAAGTGTCTTTAGTTCGTGACATCGGGACTTGATATCAATCTTGGGAAGACGTATCATGGCGAAGGGCATTATTCCGAAAAGGCTATATGCTCTAGTGACTTTATTGGGGGTGGTATCTGTGCTGGTGGCTGCGGATGCGGTGGGGGACTTGCAGACTAAAGGAAGGGCAGCAGTTGATGCTGCGATTGCGAAGTCAACGACTTGTACGAAGGATAAGGTGAAAGTGAGGAAAGAATGGTATGATATCTCCCCAATCTTATTTCTATCCGATTCGCCTGGCACTGAGCGTGCGACTAACTACTTGCTCAGGGGCGATATCTCCACTGCGGAAAAGAGGGCGTATATTGCTGCAGTACAGTGTGAGTTTAGACCAATCTTTAGCAAAAGCGAGAGGGTTCAGGAGAGAGAGACTGACGGGATCTCAGGCATCATCAAAGCCCCCTCCAAACTCCCAGCAGCAACCTACCCAGGTGCGAAAACCCGCTACGACGACTTCGTCGCCATCCATATGAAGAATACGATGAGCATCCATGGCACAGGCAATTTTCTCTCATGGCACCGGTACTTCACGTATGCGTATGAGCAGGCGTTGGTGAAGGAGTGTGGTTATAACGGGACTCAGCCGGTAAGATCCCCAACCCCGATTGCTGACACTTTTGTGAGGGTGGCAGCATTGGGACATGAGAGGAATTCTAACCAGTGCTAATAGTACTGGGACTGGGGCAGATGGGCAGCAAGCCCAGAAACATCGCCCCTCCTCGATGGAAGTGAAACGAGTATAAGCGGTCAAGGCGCGAAAACGACACACAACAGCAACGGAATGAAGCCTGCTGGCCAGGGCGGTGGCTGTATCAGTGGACCATTCAAGGACATGACTGTGAACCTTGGGTAAGTGTATCTGTTCCCTTTCCTTTTCACATACCCACCCACTCAATCAACGTCATGACTATGTATGCTGATGAGCCAGACCTTTGGCTGCACTCGGAGACACCACACCTACCAAGAATCCCCAAAGCAACGGTTACGGCTATAACCCTCGCTGCATCAAACGCGACATCTCAAACTACCTGACGCAGCGTGATGCTACGACGGCGAAAATTGCCGCCCTGGTCACGGGCGCGAAGGATATTGCGGCGTTCCAGAATACCATGCAGTCAGGTACCGGTGTGCATCCTGCCGGTCATTTTACCATTAGTGGAGATCCTGGGTCCGGTAAGCCACTCTCCAGTCTATCTTTTTGAGTGTCAGATCCTATGATAGAGTCGTTGTTAATATTCGGGTTGTTTAGACTTTTATGTTTCTCCCGGTGACCCAGTCTTTTGGTTCCACCACGCAATGGTCGACCGCACGTGGTACATTTGGCAGACGCAAGATTTCGACAAGCGGCAACAAGTCATTGCTGGAGGGACTTCTATGGTGGGAGGAGGACGTGCGCAAAGTCTGGACGATAGTATTGATTTGGAGGTGTTGAATGTGGATGGGAAGAGTTATAAGATTAAGGAACTTGTGAGTACCGTTGCGGGACCGTTGTGCTATGTGTATGAGTAGTTGGATGGAGATTGGCGATGTGGGTGTAGAGAGAGAGGGAGGCATCTAGAGAGAGGACAATGGTCACGTGATGAGAATTCGACTAGCAAGCCCGAGTCACAGCGTTGATGGCAGGGCAACTTCTAGCCACTCCACATATAATAGGTGTAGACGACCTCTGTACTGTAGATATTGATCGCGTGCTGCGATGAAGTTGTTCGGCTCGGATCATCCGATCTCCCACAGGGCTTAGCGCGTCTCCACACCCGACCTCGAGCTCCAGCCGGGCGCGTTCAACACGCATCCACCCCATCCTCATCCCCAATCCCAATCAAGCCGCCGACCTCCATATCCGCCAGCGCGCTCGATACACGCGACTGTATCTGTACCCACGATGCCTCAACCGGGTATGTACGACTCCTGCTACTGGCCATCACAGGAAGCCAGAAAGGTATGCTAACGACCAGGAGCAGTGCCGCAACAACAGCCAGTGCGGGCATTCGCGCAAAAAGACCTCCCCCCCTCCGTCGAGGCCGCCTACTACCGCAAATGCATCGATCTGCGGCGCCGCATCCGAGACGTCGAAGACAGCAACGATGGCACACGTCTCCGCATCCAGCGTCTCCAGCGCGGCGTCGTGAAGATGCGCCTCGAGCGCGCCTTCCTCCTCGAGCAACTGCACAAGCACATGGAATACAACGTCGATGACTCTGATAGGAGTAGTAGTCCCCCTCCGACCCCCACCGACAAGCCATTGAGGAGCAAGCGCAGCCACCGCAAAGGCACGCCTCCTCCAGGTTCACAGCTAGGCCCTGGAATGGCCAATGTACAACATGCAAGCCCGGGAAGCGTCCATCATCAGCAGACTCTCCAGCCAATGAACGCCATGTCTTCGGCACAGAGCACGCCGGATCCTAGCCGCTCTGCGCCCTTTTTCAGTGCTACCGGAGGCAGCGCAGCCTCACCACACGCTGTCAACGGAAATGCGCCGCAGGCCCTTCCTCCTCTGCACTCGCTGCAGCCCCTGCCGCCGCAACGCGAGACGCCCCGTGGCACATACTTCGACCCCACACAGACTGAGCCCCAGGCGGCAGACGCCGAGAACGACGCAGAACACGCAGGTCGTCGACGAGCACATTCCGGCGCCGCAGCTCCACCGCCTGAAGGCCAGGAAGCGCTGAACGGCGACACGGAGATGACAGATGCTTCCGGAGCAGGCTTCACGGCTGTGAATCCTCGGTAGTACCGGCAACAGTACCGTGTACTTGTGTCCCCGCTTCCCCCTAACGCGGCCTCGGCGGATTCGGCGCACTCCTACGAGATAAATTGGTGGTGGTAGCAGTAGCAGACGTCAGCCCGGGACTTGAATAGAGCCGGCGTGCTCGTTCATATCATCAGTCTACTGATTCTTTCGTCTTGTATTAGTAGAGCCAATAGTAATTGGAGACAAATTGCAAATCGACGTAACAAATAGTCCGTTCACATGTGTATCTTACAAAATGAGTCTATGGCTACGATATAGGAAGATTTCCCTCCGCCTCCTGCCACTGCTGCCATATTCTCCTCTTCCGTCTATGCCAAATGTTGCTCTGACGAATCGCTACGGCCTGCCTTCTGCGCCTCAATGTCCCCATCGCCGGAACCTCTGCCGCAGGCGGAGTCTCTGGTACAGGAACCGGCGCCGGGCTGCTCCCACCACCTCTCCGACTCAACTTTAGACTCAACAAAATAAAAACGCCCGCAATACAAATCGCAAGCAGGAGCATCGCCTTCCTCTTCACCGTCTTTCTCTGGTACCCACTCGCGACCTTGAGCTCCTTGTCCGCCTCCTTGACGTCTGTGGCCATGCTCTCCACGTTGTAATCGATGCGGTCGAGCATGCTGCCTTGGTCGATGACCATGGTCTGCAGCTCCTGGAAGATGTTGGCGAGCTCGATGATGCCTTGAGCAATGTCTTCGATCTCGCGCTCGCGGTGCGCGATGAGAGCTTCATTGGGGTTCTGGAGGAGCCGTTGCTGGTGCGATTGGTGCGATTGTGTCTGAAGGAGCGTGGATTGTGAGAAGTTGCGGTCCGTTTCGGAGTCGAGGAGCGCGGGGTCGTTGTACGGGTTCTGGACAGGTGTCGAGGAGCGGAAGGGGGAGTTGAAGCCACCGAGGTCGCGGAGTTCTGCATGCTCTATCAGTGACCGGCCTGGCGTGAAACAGAGTGCGCAGACAAGGACTCACTCTTCAGGTAGGCGGCCTGCTTCTTGCGGAACATGGTGCTCACTTCGCCCACTCTCGTCGCCAGCGAGATCTTGAGGTTCTTGGCCATGATTTCCTCACCCTGGCCGCTGCTGCCCTGCTGCCGCGACTCGCGCACCATGGTCTCAATGCGCTTGATGGCCTGCTGGCATTTCTGGAAGCAGCGGGTGATCTCCTGGGTCAGCAGCTCGATCTCGTGCTCCTCGCGCTTCTTGACGTCCTCGTCGTCGAAGCCCGGCAGCACGTGTTTCTGGTGCAGCTGGTCGAGCTTCCGCGTCTGCTTCGCAATGGTGGCGAGCTGCTCGGTGACATCGTCCTGGATGTCCAGCCAGCGCGGCGGCAGCAGGTCCATCTCGATCACCGCGTCGCCGTCGTCCTCGTAGGCGGCCGACGACATGAGCCCCTGGCGCTCCTCGGACATGCGCCGACTGTCGCCGAAGCCATTGGACGCGGCGCCGCCATAGCGCGTCGTCTTCTTGGGCGGGTGGTGCGAGTACGACTGGCGGTAGGAGATGAAGCTGTTCGGGCTACGTCAGCGCAAGCAGAGAGACACACACACACACCCCCCGGGGAGCGAGGAGGAGCCCTACAGATTGGTGCGGTCCCGCCACATGATAGCAGACAGCTGTACAGCTGTGCAAGCTCTATGACATGGTATGCCGCAAGGGGGGGAGGGGTGGCCGGCAGAGGGAGCGGTGACGGTATAGGCAACGGTGCGGTGGACTCTAGTTCACTGCCTCTAGTTCACTTTCCGAAGCCGCATCGCATGCAAAAGGCGGCCGCTGGGGGGGTCGGGGGGCGCTGGGGCCGCGCCTGCGTCCGCTAATTGCCCCCTTCCTAGAAACAGGCGTCACTAGCCACCGAACGAGGCAAGCGCGGGACACTGGCACGGCCATTTCAGCTCTCACGCATTTCCTGCCAACTCTCCAGCCGCAAACACACCTACACTCTCGTACAGACCCTCCCCCGACCCTCTACAAATACCGCCGCCGTACTGCTGGCAGACGCTCCAGAAACTGCGACCCGAATCTCTACGCGACCCGCCGCAGACTCTCACACCCAACAGCCATGGTGCGTGTGCCCCACGCCATCCCCATTCGCATACCCCGCCCTGCCAAAACATCACGATAGCCTAGCCTCCCCCATCTGTCCACCACGCGTACTGACCAGCCGGCGCAGGCTGACTCTCTCACCGAGGAGCAAGTCTCCGAGTTCAAGGAGGCCTTTTCTCTGTTTGTACGTATTCCGACTCCCCCCCTTTCCCATTTCCTTCCTGGCTGCCCCTGCGGCTGCCTGGCTGGCCGCAGTAGGCTGTTCATGCTCGGGGCCAGAGAGATTGCTGACACGCTCCACCTCCAGGACAAGGACGGCGATGGTCAGTACAGTCCCCCCCGCAGGCGCTCGACGATGCACTGCGATGTGTTCACGCGATAGATCGCAATTCTCCAACCTTGTTGCCCCTGCCAGGGCTGAGTCGGGCTGCCGTCTGCCGTCTGCTCACCCACCCAGCCCTGCGTCATCGCCCGCCGCGTCACACGGTACCTCATGGACGTTCCACTGACGATGCTGCGTCGCAGGTCAAATCACAACCAAGGAGTTGGGCACCGTGATGCGCTCGCTCGGCCAGAACCCCAGCGAGTCTGAGCTCCAGGACATGATCAACGAGGTCGATGCCGACAACAACGGCACCATCGACTTCCCTGGTACGAGCACTACACAACACCCATTGAGCAACGGAAACTGATTGGTGGCCAGAGTTCCTGACCATGATGGCCCGCAAGATGAAGGACACCGACTCCGAGGAGGAGATCCGGGAAGCGTTCAAGGTCTTCGACCGCGACAACAACGGCTTCATCTCCGCGGCCGAGCTGCGCCACGTCATGACCTCGATTGGCGAGAAGCTGACCGATGACGAGGTCGACGAGATGATCAGAGAGGCTGATCAGGACGGCGATGGGCGCATCGACTGTGGGTCCTCCTCATTACACCAGGCGTTCGACTGCTAACACAACCCCCAGACAACGAGTTTGTCCAGCTCATGATGCAGAAGTAGGCGTGGGCAGATTGCTTTGGATGTGTATTATGCACTTGGCGTGGTCAAACCGTGAAACGGCTGAGCATTCCTTGTTGTGGTAGCGAACCCGTCTCCCTGATGTGGCTAGGTGCTTGTCTGGTTCAATCAATTTGTGAGACAGCGAGCTCGATATCCTCAATCCATTTTTCTGTGCCTCTATGTACTCCGGTTTTTTGTTCGCTTCGATGCTCGATTGGTAATTGATGACACCTCGACAGGATGAACCAGTGTTTGCAGTACAAGCATGCAGGGACTCGGTCAACACGTGGCCCGTCTGTCTTGGCAATTGCCGGTCTTTCCAGCCCTTCCAGCTGGGCTTGCACAAGCAAGTGCATGTGGGGAAGGCCGAGCGCATGCTCTCCTGACTGTATGACTAACCCACTATACGTCTAACCTACACGTCCAACTCTCGTACTTTTCTTTCTTCCAACTCAGTTTAACTGGGTGCCATCTCTCTTTCTGCCAGGTGCAGCCTGTTGATGGTGTCGGGTCGTGCTTGCTTGCACTGGAATGTGCCTTCCGGCTTCGTCGGACTGGGCTTGGCGCGCCTACCTTCGAGCCGAAGTCCTTCACGTCCTCAATAAGCGGCCTGTCTTGGAGACTGCAGTGAATTGGTATGATCCACTGCTCCAATGCCATATTCATTGACTTTCCACCGGAATGCAATCTTAACAGCCACATGGGATCTCGGGATAACGACGCTGTTCAAACTATCTAAATCCGGAATCCATTTGGTGCCGAAGTTCTTTATGTACGCGAACGGGTAGACAAGCGGCGCCACATTGTACTCCTTTGTCCGAGCTGGACATGAGGTGAACTCGCGAGCTTAGGATCCTGTCTCAACCAAACCCTCTCGCATTCTCTCGCATTGAGACCTTTTAACTGCGCCGAGAGAGACGCTACCGCCTTCTTCATCCATCATGGCGAATCCTTCCCACTCAACCCTATGGGAGCAGTACTGCGCTCTCAGCAGTAGGGTCAAATTCAAGATCCTCTGCTTCGCTGGTCGAGAAGCTACGGCGTCGTTTTGTATTGCCTGTCCGAAAGGCAGCAACAACGCTCCCCACCCAGAAAAAGAAATTGCCAGAGCTGCTTTGATTGTTGAACCCTTCACTTACTGGGATTGGCAAGGAACTCGCAGCGACGATGAGGACTTCTACAAGCAGAGACTGCTTTGGGAACGCGAGAGGGGATTTTCGGATATTGCCAGACATAAGCTCCCAACGCCGAAGCAGAGGTGGGATGCTTTTAAGACGCATGTTGAGAAGGGGATTTATGAGGCGAAGTTTGTGAAGAAGATTGCTGTGGCTCCTTGGATGGGAGCTAGTGACTGCTCGTGGTGAGTTATCTGACCTAGCCTTCATCGTGAACCATCAAGATAAAGCCATCCGCTGACCCACTACTTGTAGGATTGCCAACAACTTACCAAACCTGATCGCTTTAGATCTAAGTGTTTTGCCGACACCCAAGGGTTGGGGTGAACCGCAGGATCCCGAAGAGGGCAAAAACCGTCCTTGGTACCTTCCCCTTCAACGGCTATCCGCATTGCATCCAATCATCGCTTTCCTGGATGATTCGGGTCTTTTTAAACGCCTCATTAAGGACTGGAGAACAGAAATGCTGGAGAATATATCGACACTCGCCAAGGAGAGAGATTATAATCAGCTGGAAAAGTCCTTGACTGTCTTGCTCGAAAGAGAGCGCCATCGAGTAAATAGCAAGGGCCAAGTCCTTTCTGACGAGCTGCAAGAGTTTGCAGACGAGGTATCAAGTGGGAAATTCAAGCGAATATGGGAAATGTTCCACAGATTGAAATGGCTCGGCATTCCGGATCCGCGCATAACACAAGGAGAATTCCCCAAGAATTTATTCAGTCAAGTTGTGGAGAACTGCCACAGCTTGGAGGCGCTCTCAATCAGAGGACGATACGAATACGACTTCAACGCCCGGGAGTCCTTTCGGATTCACCAACATGTCTGCGTGTTCATGGATGAAATAGTTCAGAACATCCCGGATACGCTCAAGAGCCTTGAGCTTCGCCTCTCGGTCGATTTCATCGATCTTCTCTTGAAAACCCTACGCAGAAAAGCTTCCAATGTAAAACGCGTTGGAATTGACCTCGGAGCCTGGGTTCAAATATTCCCTTACAATGAGGGTAATATCCCTCTGGACGGCTGGATTCGGAACAGTGCTGAAGGCAGCGCTTTGAGGTCTCGACATGATATCTATGAGGAGCAGCATAATAAGGTCCTTCCTAAGGAGTCGAAGTGGTATCTGCCCAAGTATGATGGGTCTGAAGAGACACACCACCCTCGCTTGAAGGATACCGAGTTCTTTTTCGATCATAGTGGATCGCCAGTCGTCAACCCTCATCCACTAACAAAGAAAGAACCCGAACCAGGCAATCCAAATACTAATGAGCTGGATAATGGAGAGTCAGAGTCCGATGACTCGGGATCTGATGGAGCGAATACGGACGACGGATACGAAATTCGGCCCAGCCCTTGGGCCCAAGCTATAGAAGAAGCATCCAAGTGCGAACATTCCGCGAACGATCATGCCTTGATCTTTAAGCTACTTGATCCTGGGCAGGCTGACACTCTTCACAAAATGTTAAGGAAGTTGCACAAAGCCCAACAACGAAATAGGGGTATACAGCTGTTTGCCCTTGAAGCTGAAGGGCGAACGAGAAGTACTGATCCGATTCATCCACTTACATTCATTCAAACTGAGAGCCTTTCTTTCTATGCAACGAACAGTGGGGTCGGAACTGATTACGAGGGTCTTCAATTGGGTGATTGTGCAGGAATATATTCCTGGTTGGCTGAAACTTTCAGATGGAGGCCGACATTTGATTGGGACTGGTAAGTTTGGTTTCCATTAAAACTGTAAACAAAAGAAATTTACTGACAGTTTGCTGTTCGATAGGTTCATGGTCACAGAAAAGATGATTGAAGATGCGGATCCCAGGTTGATCAGCAAGGAAATGAAGGAAAACTGGCTCAATCACGACCATCCAGAGACTAGCGGGCTCAATCAAGCATTGAAAACCATTCGGATTACATTCCAAAACTTGAAGGAGTCGGGCATATCCATCCATCTCCTCATCGGTCGTCGCCAAATTGACCAATCAAGTTGTTACTGGGGATGGCCATTCGACAAGAATAAGTGGGAGCAGTGGCAGAAGAGCAAATTCTCAGCCAATCTGGAAGATATAGCGCCGCTTGTGGATACCCTCAGCGCTCTCTATGATCTTCGAAACCCCCTCGACTTTGACCGTTTAGAAGAGATCGAACGGTTCTCCTTCCAGGACAGACCGGATGCATTGTGCCCAGGAAGAAAATGCCCATTCGAGGATCCGGAAGCATGTCCATTCAAGCGTCAACATCCATTGAACCATCCCCGCCCTCAAGTGCAAGTAGCGCCCAAGCGATCGCAGAAAATGGCCAACAGAAAGGCCCTGAGGCTGAGCAACACACCTGATGGCTATGAACATTTGGCGCAACCCTTCGCCGGAGGGCCTCCGACCGGCGAACATGCGAACGACCATCCATCTGATGATTCAGAGTTTGGGGAAGAACCAAGTGATCGATCAACCCTTCACCATCTAGCTCGAAGAGCAGCATTTAGTCGCGAAGCGTTCGGCTGGCAGCGATTTTGGAAGCAATACGCCTATTCTTTCACAAGTCTAACTATGCTGCGCGTGCGCATGCCGCGATGTTTCGACAAGAATGGAACATGGGGCCTGGCAAAACTTCTCATGGATAAGGCTGGATGGCGAATGGCTACCCATACAGATGAGAGGCAACATGTTCAGACGCGGGAGGACTTGATCCGCGTTACACAATCAGCATCGGGCACTTATCTGCGGAAAAAGATGCAACCGTATTGGCCTGCGGGGAGATTCGTGCGGCGAACCTGGGTGTGTCGACGATACGAACACGACGAGGCAATTCCAATTCCTACTCTTTCAGACGCCAAGCAACAATTCAGCGGAGGTAAACTTGCGAAAAACGCACCACACTACTTCAAGGAGCGTGATGACTGGGGAAATCGTGTCATCGAAGACTTAGAGAACCTTGTTATCGCTGAGGAAGAGGCAAGGGAGCTCAAGAGAGCAAAGGCAAAAGCCCGAAAGGCCGCCGACAATGAAAGAGCTGCCGACAGCTCACGCGAAGAACCCCAATCTCAACAGTCGGATGAAGATCTCGGTCTCCACGGCCATTATGGCCAGCATCTTCGCAACGTCGCTGGGCAAACTTGGCGCTCTGAAATGCGCAATCTCGCCGACCAGCTCGAAAGTGAGACTAAAAATTACAGTCACAAGCAGGTAATAAAACTGCTCACTACTACCCAACAAAGCGTACGAGACCGGGCGCGTCAAGCCGTTCCTTACAATACTATGCTTCGGAGAGCGAGACCTGGGGAGAAGAATGACCGACATGTTCCGCCAAAAGCTTACCGAGATGGCATCGCGGTGGTTCCTAACAGCACCCGCGATATTGTCAACGAAGAGGATGAATTACGGGCCCGCGCCGCCGCTCCATTCCTTCCGCGACAAGTAGATGCGGGACCAGATCGGACAGACCAAGAGCTCGATAATGATGTGTTTGGGGATTCCCTCGAGGATGTTGAGGCTCCGAATGGTGGTGTTGCAGCAGATGAAGGGATACAGGGTGCTTCATCTTCACCACCAGAACAAACTAAGAGCTCAAGCCAGCCATCAGGCGGCAAAAAGCCCGACAAGAATGCCAAGAAAAGTCCTTTCGGCGACAGTTCTTCAGATGACAGTTCAGATCAAGCCCCAGGCAAGGGTCGGCGTCCACCGAAGATCCTTCGTAGGCGCCCCATAATCGATAGTTCTACCGCCTCAGAGCCTGCAACCGCAACTGCTGTACCAGAACGCGGCACTCGGAGAGGGAAATTGCCAGTGGCTTCTCCGCCTCCACCAGAGCTTGGGGAAGAAGTTGAAGACGCCGAGTCCCTACCGATTCCAGAACAAGGAGACAGCGGCCGTAACTTTCGCAAACGCGCAGCCAAAACCCCTCCTCCGGCCGCCACTACACTTCCAACGAAGAGAGCACGAGGTCGGGCGACGAAAGCTAGTGCAACTACTACTACTGCTGCTGCTGCTGCTCCTTCAGACGCAGGTCCTTCTACACGGAAAGGACCTGGGAGAGGCGTTAAGCGCGCCCCGGAAGGTGCGGAAGGGGACGCGCATTACTGGAACAGAAAAGCGGTGGATTTGAAGGCCGAGTGTATGCGGAGGGGGGTGAATATGAAGGGGAAGACGAAGAAGGAACAATACATTGCCGAGTTGAAGAAGTTGGATGAGGATGAGGGTGGGGATGATGAAGAGGGTGGTGATGAGGAGGAGGATTGAAGGAGGATAAGTAAAGGGTTGGTTTTCTAAATTAGTGATTTTGTTTTTAGTCTTAGTTGATGTAATTTTGCTATTAAATCCACATGTCTCTTAGATGTAGGGTAAACGAGTGATAGAAGGGTTAATGTATGCATTTTCTTTAAATTGTCGTATCCTTACTTACAATACTAATGTCCTAGTACTGTACCATGTGGATTCTAGATATAGAAGCTAAATAATACAACAGCTTTTATGTTACTATAAATGTTTGTAGGTGAGAAACTCACGTCGGTGATACTCATCACGGTTTCCGCATTCGAATATGCATACTTCTCATCATTTCAACAAAAAAAAAACCTCCAACCACTGATCTCTTGGCAGATACACCGACCGGAAGGCCTGTAAATTAATAGTGTCCTCGGTCGCAGCGCGTGGAATAATCCGTATCCGCTGTGCCAGAAATCCCGTCTTTATCCTTATTGTCGACTGCCAAGTTTGTCGAGTCTTCTTTCAAGAATATAATTCGGCTTCTTTCTCGACACCCGTAACGGGCCCCGTGATGAGGACAACTCGTCTCATCTCATCTTCTCAACAGTAGACACTTGGTGGGCTACGACCTAACTCAGGGGCAACACAAAGCGTAATTAACTAATAGATGAGCAGAAAAGGACTCATACTTCGGCAAACTTTAGGCTTCGTCATCCGAGGTAGTAGTCGAAGGGTTCAGAGCAGAGAACGTATTCGTATCTTCATGATAAGAAATCCAGCGGTTAAACTGCACACCACGTCAAATATGCACACGGGGAAGGACTCGTGATGGGAACTAGATAAAAACTCACAGTAGACAAATGGTACCCTAGATGTAACACCCTCTCCGTCCTCGCTTTAACCGTGCTAGCAAGTTCCAGATACCGGTCTTCCTCATCATGTTCCCTCTCAAACCAAGTCTCAGGAAAGAACCACTGGCTCCAGATCTGGCCTCGCATTAGATAATCCTCCGGCAGAGGCAAGCTGTCGGCTTGGTCCGCAGGAAAAATGGCGCCGGGAATATTCTGATTGGAGCGTTCCGATTTGAGTAACGTATTGAGGAAGGAAACGAGTTCGGTCCAGGGCGCGTGGTCGAGGAAATGGGCTACCCAGTTGATGGATGCGAAACTGGAAAGGAAGGCTAGGAGAACGTGGACGTGAGAAAGCACGTTTCTATCGCCGATTCGGCGCAGGACGAGCGAGAGAGTAGTCATTGTCAATAGGTATGCTCGAGAGAAGGTGAATTCTCTGGCGAGGGTGTCGAGTTTAGCTGGGATTTCGGATTCAGTGAAGGTGGGCTGGGTGGTATTATAATCGGTAGGAGACATGCTCTCCTCGTCTGATTCGGAGGATGTGCTTGCTGATCGGTTTCTCTGTCTGCTGTAGAAATGGAGGACTTGTCTGAGGATGGAATCTTCGCTGCCGTAGTCGAAAAGACCTGTAAGATTGGTAACGGCGATATGCACGCCTTGTTCTTTCCACTTCGCTGTAACGCGACCAATGTGGTTATCGAGCTGGCTCTGAAAAGCAAACCTAGCATCTTCGAATCTATCCGCTGATAGTTTACCAAAGAGTATACCGTGGGCTTGAATGAAACTCGTATCAACGGGTAAAGCGTGTGAGAATGAGGTGTTTGAGCGACCGAGGATAGGATCCAAAAGTGTCAAAATAGACTCGCGGGCGCTGGGGAACGGCCTGACGCAGTTCAAGGACCTGGAGTAGTAGTATAGCTGCTGGAGGGCATTAGGTCGAGCGAGAATGGCCAAATGATGATATAGTCGACCAACTGAAGGATTCTTGTCGGCCGCCTTGCTATACCACGAGCGCGCAACTGCAGCCCATGTTTCCCGGTCTCTAATATCTTCGTCTTCGATCGCCATGCGATATCTGCCTAGATCGCCTAGACACTCAATCCAAGTGTCTTCAAAGGCGGGCACAGTCTCGTAGAGAAGAGCCATCATCTGATAGGCGAGGTATATAAAGGCCAACATGTAATCTAAACTATCAGGGAGTCGACGGCGGAGAAGTTCAAGGAAAGAGTGAATTCCATGTTTCCACATCCTCGCTGGCATTGCATACTTTGCCGCTAGCCGTCGCAAGGCAGGAGATGCTGAAGGATGCTGCGAAGCGAGGAAGAAATCATGGTGCTCATGTAGTAGGGTCCTATGGAGTGCGATAAGGGCCTGCCAATGATCGCTTGCAAGTTTAGAATGGGGATCCGTATTATCTTGTAGCGCGGCCGCCTGTGCTCGGTCGACATGTATACATTTGGTTTCCACCATGGTCAATCCAGCGTAAATAGATTTTACTTCCGAAGCTAATTGCTCTTGCGATATCGCTCGAGAGTCTGGTTGGAGCAGGAGGCCTGGGTAGCGGGGGTCATACTTCTGTATTTCGATCAGTCCTGGTTGCCGTCGGGGAGTAGGCGAGACGGATGGCTTTGGATCATAAGTCTGAGCAGACACACCTCGATGGGTGTACGATTGTGATCTTTGTGTTTGAGAATAATCATTTGCTGGTTCCGTAACTGTTCGTTGAGGAGATGGCGTACCCTTTATTCCTCTGTGACTGAAAAATCGGGGGTCCTTGGACTTGTGTTTTGGACGGGGTTTCTCTTGTACAATGGCGTGAGGAGAATCCCGCGGGAAGTCTTCGTCCAAGTCCAAGATCTCCGTGTGGCCGGGAGCTGCTTTGCCTCGGCGACCGCTGTAGTCTGAGTCGGCGGGCCTCTTTCTTCTGGATGGAGAATGCCGACCTTTCGCTGATTCCAGCGAGAGTGTGGTGATGTCAGGCGCAGAGCCGCCACCGGCGGTTGCTTGCGACGATTGGTTTGGCACACCTTTCCTGTACGCGTCGGTCAGCACTGAGCCGAAGGGCCATCACGTGACCCGACCTCTTTCACTTACATCAGTAGAGCCGCATCCAACTGGGCACGGGCCTGCTCCGGTTCCATGGACTCGAACCGGGATCGGTGCTCTACATTTGCGTGGTCGAAGATCTGGTCGGAATTCTGGAAAATGCGGCCTTCCTGTGTGCAATAGGGACAAAGGAGAGCGTCAGTGGGCGGGGCTTCAGCCGTCTTTGCCTGCGTCTGCAACGCGTTCACGCATCTTGAACTTGAACGAGTGTCCACATTGCTGGTCATTATGGGCGCCGCAGTCTGACCGACTACCGGCTCCGGCGAGATTTTGACGACGAATGCGACGGTGAATACTGGCCCCTCTGGCTCTGTGGCTCAGCATTGGTCGAGTTTTGGCGCAAACTGGTGAATTGATCGCTCTCAAAGCGGTCTAGCGCGCATATAAGTTATTGGAGGATTGTGACCTGTATCGCAACAGCGCACATTGATGCCGCGTAATCCAGAACGGGGCGTAAGATGGAGGAAGTAAAAGGAGGGGGGGGTGCTGGGAGAGGGGTGGCGGTTGTGGACTTGACGTGGCCCGACAGCAAGCGGGACGACGGTCACGCAAGTTATTGCGGCAGGTTGATGTGCAGGATGATGTGCAGGTATCTAGCTTGAAAGCTGGACTGAGTCTGCGGTGAGGCTCGAGAGAAATGATGAGGTTTAGTAGACAAAGTGTCTGTGTGAGGCTCTTCGTGTGGGCCGCAAAGTTGCGCCAGCAAGGCAACAGGCTGAAGGGACCGTGCACGAGCGGCCTCTTCCAGGCATCCACACCTGCATTCTCTTTGCATCACGTCGGAGTCGGGATCATCCCTAGCCTGCAGGCCGCGTCTCCTTTCTATTATTCTCCGTCGTCCATAGGCAACGAGTGCTGATGCCATTCTTCATATTGAAGGACGGACGCCTTTTCTGAATACATTCCAGCCATAGAGCCTCCATTTGAAGCCCTGGACCCGCCTGCCTAGCACCATTGAATATTGAATGTAGCCATATGCATTCCGGCGCCACTCGGGTGCATCATGTTTGTGTTCGAAGCAGCTCCCTTTTTTTGCCCTTCGTAGTGGGACGGAGTGATGCGGCCAGGTACCACTGTTCAGCTTCACCGGTTCACTGTTCAGCTTCACCGGTTCCCTACCCATTTGTTGTCTTTTAAAATGCTGACCACGCCCACTCCCTCAACGCCTTTTTTGATAAACCTCGAGTTATATTCTTTGAACAGTACGTCCGCCAGGCAGCTGTTACATCGACCATGTATCGGTTGCCGCCTAGTTACCGCCCGAAGCCACTAAATATGGAACCGGAGGCCGCACGTAGGGGCATTCCACGTCCGTTCTACCAGAAGCATCTACAACGCAAATCCCATACTTCCTGTCTGGAGCCCAAGCTAAAACCTACACAGCGCATATCCCTATTAGCAGCCACGTATCGCATGTCTAACATGTGACCGTCGCCAGCTTCATCGTCTCTGTAAAAATATCCAGGCGTCACTGCAGATACATTCTGCTTCGCTGCCGCGTACGTGGCGCCCAAAAGGGAGGAACAACGCAGAAAGGCTAAAGATGAGGGCCGCCAGTCACAAAACACTGTCATGTGCCGTACGAAGATGGTGCATAAAACGAACTCGTTTTAGTGCCTTATTCAGCCTCGTGCAATGTCCGCTCGAGATGCAAGTGTTGAGGCATTTGGATAGCTTCACAAAGGCACACGCCCTTAGGACTGCGCAAAAACCACCATTGTTCACGAGACTATACTCGTGTCATCAGGCTTCCAGGCATCCATTAACGTCATCTTTACGCTCTCCATGGACTGGATTACCCATTTCCCGCCCAAGGCGGTCATTCGACGACTGCCTTTGCAACCGGTTCCGTGGATCGGGTCTCCACCAGGTTTCACAGCAGTCATCTAATTGGAAAGCTGATACCGTCGCATCATTCGCCTTCTCAACATATTGTTGGCAATGGCGGCAGAGAAAAGAATTAGCCTAATTCTTACACCGTCCCAGCGACCAATAGTTTACAATGAAAAAAAAA
>MU006842.1:0-29312 GCA_010093635.1 Massarina eburnea CBS 473.64
TCATATGGATAATGCATTAAATAGTGTAAAATATAATTAGTTTTGGTCAGGCGCGACCGCACAAGCGTGAAGCAGTATCTCGTGGTAATTATTTTAAGCATCTTTAGCATCATATAGTAGTGTCACGGGGCATCTGGGGATTGTGTATATGAGATAGCAAACGACCTTTTAAACCCATCATCACTGTCGATCCAGCATCTGCAAGAGACACTAATAGCCCTACTCCATCACGCGGGCAATAAAATCTATGCTGACGCCCATCAGAACCCCAGAACTTAACTCAACATACGCATGACCAGGACTAACAGAAGCATCATCCCAGCACTCCTCACCTTGTGCCTCCTTGATATGTTTTGCATGGTCAGGACCTCTTTCCTCGATACACCCTAGTTTACCTCTTCCTGCGTGCGTCACATCCAGACACGCAGTTGGATTGTCGTGTATGTACGTCCTCCAAAACCTTTCCTGGTTCTTACTTCTCTCAGGATATCAAGCATAAAGCTGTGAGACCTGCAGAACACTGAAACACTCGTCGTTAGGCCCTGCTTCGAGTGTAATCTCTTGGTCATGCATTTGCACTTCTAGCTCGTGGTCGATGTAATGGAGAATAGAGTGCTTCATAGGATTCAAGTATCGACAATAGAATTTATGCTCAAAATTCTTTGCCAGAGGGGAAGAATCTCAATAATCCATGAAAAGGCGCACGTGTTTTCCGTGGTCTTGAATTCACCGTTTATTGTGAGCGGGGACTTGAATCTTTGTATCTGGGTTATAACCTCAAAGTCAATTTCCCGCACAACCATGTAGTCGATGAGCAAACTAATTGAAGAACTAGCGGTCTATTGTACTATGTCTCTTAAGATCATAGATAACCAACTAGGTATCTAGTACGTTTAATTATTCCTCTGCCACTCCATCGTCATTTGACCAGGCTCTAAAACCTTCACGTATTCTTTGCCCCGCGAATCTAACATACCATGAACTACGGAAGCGGCTACCTCATCGCCAATAACGTGGTATTCCCAGTGCTTGGTGGGGTCGTCGCATCGGCAGTAGAAACTCTCACTCACTGTCAACTGTGGTGACAAGAAGATATGCGGAGCTGGACGAAGCGAAGCTTCGGGATAGGCTTGCCGGCGAGATAGACTCGTAGAAGGTGGAAGTTTGCCACCAAATTTGGCAAGAGGCATTTGCGTTTGATGATCCGCATCGTCAGATCTACTAAAAGCTCTGCGGGACATGGCTTGGGGAATGTTCTGTTGCGCGGGTAGGGAACTACGATGCAACTCGGCTTCTATCATTTTTCTAGCTTGACGGCCGGTATTTGGGACCTTTTGATCCATTGGAGGGCTGTTTAGAACCGGCATGCTGATGTTCCGTAATTAGAACGTAATATGAAGTGGAGGTTGTGCATAAGCCTTTGGTGTTGCAAAGTACTCTATAAACCCTTAGTTGAGCAATTCATCTCTGCTTTCCATTGGTCTCAATGAAGATCAATCTGCCAAATTGAAGAATCATGTGAGTTGGGAGCGTGCTTAGTATGAAACTCAAATATTGAATGTGTGATGCACTACTTTTATGTAGTATCAGAGTCGCCTTTATTGACAATTGTGACGCAGCGGAAGTTATCGTAACTGTCACTTTCTCGCACTGTATATGTGCCACAAAAATCTATAATTACATCGACTAAGAAGTAGGATCGGAGCCAACTTGATATTTCCCACCGTTGCACGTCATATTTGTACGAGTTCCGGGGTTGAGATATACCGCCTGACGGCTATTAAACTTTTGATTTCTGCGCGTCATTTTAATAGAGAGGATTGAGATCTTTTTCTGTGCTACTAACGTAGTATGCTGGTCGAAATACCCAAACTTGGGGGGTCATCAATAGTGAATAGTGGAAGGTGAAGGATACTCGACGTCGAGCCCGTTTTAGAATTCAATTATTTGACCATCTGTTCCTACACATTACTAAGGCCAAGCCTTGTCATGTACATACCCATCTAATGAGAATGCATCGTTCACAGGAGATATACTACGTTCTTTGGAGACTATTTCAATTATTCAAGTACACCAGCGCAGTGGGCTTAATTCCGGTATCTCAAGTATAATCACTTATGTGAAGCAGTACATGTCAGCCCCGTCATCCTCTTCAAGAAAACCTATCCCGATTCCCCAATGCTCTGTCCAATTTCTGCATGCGCACTTCCCAAGACGACGCGCATTCGGGATGAAGCACCGCCCTGATCAGTCCCATATACTCACCTCTTGACACAACATCCTCTCTCGCCACGTTCAGTATCTTGTTATGCATTTCTTCCCACGTCATCGCGCGATGCGCTTTGTCACGATTGTCTGGAGGCGTATCTAAAGCAAATGCATTGCCATGACGCTCTGGTGTCATACACCTGCAGAGACTGAATTCGACTTGCTCGGTGAAAGGTTCGTAGTGGAAGTCGTATTTGTGTGGATGGCCTGGACGTGCGACTTCGGTGGTGGCAGAATCGCTAGGATTCCGGTTTGTTGAGGGTGTCGCTAGTGTGATGGAAGGCAGTGCAGAACTTGAGGATATCGTTGGCTGAAACTCTTGAACGAACCCCGTGGAAGCTGTGTTGCAAGGTCCTAAAACAGCTCTTTTGTGCGCGTGTAGGTTTTTTCGTTGAGTTTGTGATCCGGAGACTCGGGAAGATTGCTTCAATAGCGGCCGTGCCTTCTGGGTCTGTTGTGATGCTCGCGATGGTCTTCTGTTCAACCAAAACTGTCCTGCAATTTTGATGTAGTTAACATTCTCGCTAGGCATGGTGTATGGAAATACAGCAATGTTTCGGTGTTAATAACTAAACAAGGCTTAATAATGAAAGAAGGAGAGCAGGCAAGATGTATCCAATGACGCATTCAATGTAACGTCAATTGACAGTGAAGAAAAAAATTGGGAAGGCTTGTAGATATTATGAATAACGTCAAACTGTGACGGTTTCGATTGCAATCAAACTCTAGAAATGGAATGCTGCACATAACTGGTGGATCTTTGTAACATGAAGGACTTTCGTGGGATGGTTCCGCTACATTACCGAACAAGAAGTGCCCTCGGTCTTTGCCCCCTTCTCCGTCGTTGTCCTCGCCGCCGTGCGAGCCACATCTTCCAGCATCTCTCTACAAAGCTCCCCCGTAAGTGCACTGCACTCCGCATACCGATCACAAAGCATCTCCTGCGCCAGGTTGACGCCTTCTTGCGGCATCACACTTACGCCTCTGCCCTTCCCCCGCTCCTTTCCATTACTCTCCTCGTCTCTCCGTTTCTCCTCCTCTGTCCACTCCCTTCTCAAATCTCTTTTCAAGCCTAAAACCATAACCGGTAACTCTTCATCGTAGTTGAAGTGGCTGTTCACGATTGGCAGCCAACGCGTGCGTAGCGACTCGAGTGTACTGCGACGTGAGACATCATAGCACAGAATTATAAAGGAAGGGCGCAAGAGGGTGTAGTTGGTGGGAGAGGCGGTGTCGTAGAAGGAAAGCGTGTAGGGGCGCGCATAGAGGGTTATATTGAAGGTGAAGGGCTGGTCGAGGTCGCGGAGCGTGGGGAGGGAGTATGGCGGAAGGTCATCACCTTCGTCTTGGGGGCGAATACCCAGGGAGAGGCGGCTAGAGTAGAAGTCAGCACTGCGAAGGGATGAGACTGACGTCTGCTTCACTCATCAGAGGCAACTCACGATAACAAGGTCGACGTGCCCACCTCTTCATCACCCAGTAACAGAACGGAAACTTCTGGTGGAGGAGCCAATGGATCATACATGTTAGTTGTATAAAAGCCTCAAGGGCGGCGAGTGCTTCAAGGCGGCTTCATGTTTGCTTTTGGTGGTGATGGAGTGCTGCGCTGAATGTCGGAGATGTCGGCGTTAAACAATGGACTTGGCGGCGCTAGCTGCGCTGCACCATGACGCCCTCACGTGACCTTTCCCTCCCATTCACCATCTACCGAATTGGCCCCAGGCTCGTCACCATCAGCTCGAATCTGGTAGCGAGATCTTTCGCTTGCCAGAAATAGACAGTTGGTGGTGGTGCAATACGTACATATCACCCAATCGGGACTGCATTGAGCACAGCCTTGTCAGATCAGCCATGCAGTCTGCACTCTCCAGCTCCAGCTCCATCAAGATATCGTTATCACGCTTATCATGTAAGCCCTAACCTTAGATAAGATCTATAGGCAAAATGCGTTGCCTCACATCTTCCATATTATCCAGTAACCTCATATCATGTGACCTGGACTTGGACGAAGAGTAGGTTGGCGATTGTTCTTTCAAAATCCACGATATATAGTATAGCTCGCGTGGTTTCCAGACACTGTATACTTTAGATACCAACTAGGCTTATATGCGGGGCGATAGCCTCGATCAAATCAAGCATGTCATACACTGCGACCTCAGGGTGACTGCATGGGGCAGAGTCATTGTACGACCCGAGAGCATACCAGAACGGCCCCATGATTATACTGAAGGTAAAGGAACCCCATCGCTGACTTTATTAGTAGAAGGCTGGTAAGTCACCTATAAACACCCTGCGAGGCTCTTTACATTCCATTGAGCGGCTTTCAGAAATGCGATCTTCAACTACCCATTAATTGCACCCCTTCAGCGACCTAAGGATTGTCAGGCATGTCTTCATCTTCGTCTTTCTACATCCATGCTGGTCTGGCTCCCCCACTCGTCAAGCACGACACTCTCATGGTAAGTAGGCCCTCCATATCCATTCCAAGCCAACATGAGAAACTAGGGTGTTGTATGGGGCGGTGTGATCCTCGGAACCTTTGCCCTCGGCTTCCGCTACTATGTCCGCATACACCATTTCCGGCGCCTGCTCCCCGATGACTATGTCGCCGGACTAGCCTGGCTGCTTCTTCTCGCCCAAGCCATAGTCTTCCAAATCTTCACGCCCATCATCTACGAAGTCACTGAAATTGGCGCTGGCATCCGCCCCCTCAATTTGAACAGTATTGGCGACCTCGTGCTCAAACACATGCAAGGGGCGACAACGGTGCAGGTTTTGTATCATACTGAATTGTGGAGCGTCAAGATGAGCTTTCTTGTGTTCTTTTATAGACTGGGAGGCCACGTTAGGGGATATCGGATTGCGTGGTGGGGGGTTGTGGCATTTACGGTTGCGACGGGGTGCGTGTGTATTGGTACAGTGGAGTGGGCTTGCTTCAAAGACGCATTAAAGAGTAGCGCCAGCATGTTGTTTCACAGTGAACATTGTACTGGGGACAAGGCTGGAAGACAGCAGGAGATTGTCATGAAGGTTCAATGTGCGTTGAATGTGTCTACGGACGCATTGAGTATGTCTTCCCTTTTCCCGTCCCCACCATTGCTACTGTTTCGAGATATCAGGCTAACGAGCACAGTTATGATGCTCCCAATATCCTTCCTCTGGAAGTCAGGCATCAGTCTTCGCCGCAGGTTAGCCCTTACAGGCGTCTTCTCGCTCGCAGTCATCACCATGGTGTTCTCCATTATCCGCGTCACAGTTTTCACAGACACCAATCTCAACAATCGCCAAAGTTCAGTAACGCGCTTTGAACTAACACGTCTATTCCTTTGGCAAGCAATCGAGACCAGCGTCGGTACGTAACTCTTCTCCTGCATCTATTTTCTTGCCACGATTCCAGTGATTCCACTTAACAATCCCACAGCCCTCCAAGTTCCCTGTCTAGCCTCGTTCCGCACACTCTTCGCAACTAAGGAACGCACGCGCATTGCAGAAGAAGCTCTTGTGCGCAACAAAGGTGAGGAAGATAAAGCAAAGTCGCAGTACAAAATCAAAGTACTACAGGCCAAGGCGAAATTCCTCCAGGAGTCGCTGTTTGATACGACGAAGAGTGCGCATGCGGAGAGATCCTTGGATATTGAAAGCCAAGGCGATAACAACAAGAGTAAGGGTGGGATTGTAATTAGTAATGACGACCGCCGCATTGAGGTTAATATGAAGAGTGACCTTTGTTGGGAGTTGCCTTTGGTAAATGGGAGTGCATTGGATCTTAGTCTATGAGAACAATATTCTTGACTTAGAACATGTGCATGCTTCTCGTTAGAACCTTTCAATCCCCAAACAGTAATAGTCGTCGCGTGGGGATACTTGAGCTTGCTATATGCGCACCTGATGTAGGCTACATATCCTGCGTGATACCGAGGTAGTGTGTGGTTATGTAAAAGATTGCTTGTAGCAGATTAAAAAGTATAAATCATTCATAGGAAACGTCGAAAAGTAAGAAGTTATATTCAGCTCGGACTTGTATATACAATTATCACATCTTATTCTGGCACATAATATCACCATCGATCCCTAGAAAACCCTCCAGTTTTTGCATGAAGAAATGACACTTGACACATGTATTACCATCTATGGAATTGTCTATCCGAAATCATGGCTCCTCATCATCCGTATCAAAATCCTCCTCCTCCTCATCTTGATCTTCTTTCTCCTCGCGCGCTTCACGCTCATAGCGGCCCGGGTAAGCGTCGGCCACGACCCTCTTGTCGAAGTCGGACTCGCTGTACCCGAAGTCCTCGATATCGTATCCCGCCTCCTGGAAGTCCATCCACTTCTGTTTTAGGACATCAAAATGTGCGTTCCAGTCCTTAAGATTCCGGAAGCGCGACCGAGGCCAGCTCTTGCCGCCCTGCCTGGACTTGGACAGCGGAGTGTACCACCGGCGGTGTACTGGGTTTCCACTCACCACTCCACGACCCGGCTTGCCGTGATCAATGGTACCGTAGTGGGTGAATAGTCCAACGGGGGCCACAGTCTGCTTGGTTTTCCCCTTACCCTTGCCATGGGTGATGTCACTGTCGTCGGCAGTAATCAACTTGCCGTTCGCAGCCTTCCATGAAGCCAGGAGGGTGTCGATATTTCGGTCGAAGAGAAGCCAAATTACCCAGCCTTCCATGAGGAAGCCCAGAATAGAGCCCGTGCCGTTGGAGCTCTTGCCGATCTTTAGAGCTTTCGGGAGGTGGATAACTTCCGTCATGCCGTCGCCTAGAGTGCCGAAGACTGGAGCGGGCAGATTGTTTGGGGTGAGCTCCGCATCCCGTCGGCAGACGAAGCCATCCTTTGCGTAACTCAGCTGGCTGGCGAAGAGTCCAGGCTTCATGGTCGCATGGGAGTATTCGAATTGCTCCATGGGCTGCCTGTATGAGCGATACTCAAGAGGCGTCATCGTGGGAGAGTTTCCGGTGGTATTGAAAGCTCCCCTGTTGTTCCTGCTGTTGGGGGCCCTGTTGTCTCGAGCGGTGTGGCGGTCTGAAGGACGGTAGTCGTGGTCATCGGGACGCTTGGTCATCTTGGGAGGCATGATGAGTTTGGATTGGAGTGATAGGTCTACTGGTTCTGTAATGTAGACGAGGTTGGTGTAGTCCAGATAAGCTTCAATGAAGAAAGAGGTTGCAGTAGTCTCTATTGTATGCGTGCGTTCGATTGCTGTGTTGAGTACAGAATTTGAAGACTTAGTGTGCGAGCCTAGAGGTTTATATACAGCGGCGAAGCCTCAGGAACCGTCCTCAACTTTGTCTAATTTGCAAGGAATAACAAACGGGAGGTTTGGCAAGCCGCAGAAGTGTCCGGAAATGCCTCAGGAAAGTGGGCGCGGCGACGGTGAATGGAGAAATCATGACCTGCAAACAGAAGGAGTCAGCAGGTTGGGGCGGCAGACCGTCCAAAATGCCAAGTTCTGCTGTTTGTATGCGTGGATCAAGGCCCGAAACCGGGTTGAAGCACGCGGTACGGAGTTGCATGTGCTCGGGAGACAGATTGGCGAGCGATGAATTGATTTTGACTGGGTGGCGTATGGGACTGGTGAGGCTTGGTCAAACGGAAATTGCTATGGATTACTGTTCACTTTAGGTCTTGAAAGTTTACATGATGTGTGATATGGGAAATAGAAATGACATAGTGTAGAGAGTGAGATGAGGGTCTAGGACATAGAAAGGTCAGTTTTAGAATGATCTAAAGCTTTCTAAATTCCATGATTAAGCCCAAATGCTTATATCTTGTATTGTAAGTGCACTGCGCTGGATGGGAACTGATACACATCAAGATCTTGATATTAGATGTCTTCTTCAAAGGACCGCCGTCACGCCAATAGCACCAACTCCCTAAAACACGCTCTGGGACACCTTCAGCGCGCCGACTACGGTAAACGCCAGAATTGGCGAGACCACATAGCTGATCGTCAATATCTTTGCGATACTCCTCTCATCATCTTCACCTGCATCGCTGACCTGAATCATAGTAATCAATTTCATCGCCGGCGGGCCCGTGGGCATGAGCATCATCGTAAACCAAAGCATCGGATCATCGCCGAGCACCCCATCCTTCCCTCCCTTGATCATCAGATAGATGGCGGCGATGGAGATAACAGGCCAGAGAATGAACCGGATGATGAGGATAAACGTAGTCGTGAGAATAGGCGTACGCGTACGGCGATTCGATGAAGAGGACGACGCATAAGGCTTTCGCGACTCGACGTATGCCGTGTAGAGCGAGATACCCGCAACGATAAGCGGAAGCGGAACAAAGAGTTGTCCAACGTTCTTCCAGCTCTCGGTTAGCCACGCCGTAAATATGCCACCTTCGTAGGTGGGTCCAAAGAATATGGCATGTAGTGGTGTTACGAGGCCGATGATAGCGCCTAGTACCGCGCCAATAAGCGGTGCGTTGAGGAAGTCGTAGAGGAAGAGGAGCCACCACTGCGTTCGCGCGCTGAACGCACTCCATTTCGGCAAAGAAAAGTAGTATGGCCGTCGACGGACAGTAGTAAACTTCGGCTTTGAGGGGAAGAACGTTATAGCGGTGACGCTGTGCCGATGGTAAAGCCGATTTGTGTTTGCGGCTTCGGTACCAAGTAGTCTAGAGCGCTCATTTGGTGCGTTGCTGATCGTTTGATCCCTCCTATCTTCTAGATCTTCAACACTATTCTCGCCATCTTCGTTCCTCTCGGGAGCGCTCAGACCATCCTCATCCTCACTATCACACGCATGCTCCGAATCTATCAACCTAGGTCCCAGGGCAAACGTCATACAACTGCTCACAGTCGAGAAAACCAAGAAATAACTTTTTGCTCTCTCGATCATCTCCCGCGTACTCTCACCCTCGCCCCCCAACCCCTTCAAAATCCCTGTTTCATCTAGACTCTGAACGAGCAATAGCGGATACGACGTCGTATTGTTAAACATGACAGCGCATGTGATCCAGTCAGGCATTCCAAGGAAGTAATGCGCAGCGATCCCGATGAGAAAAGAGATGAAGTGCGCGACGAGGGCCCAAATGAAAACGACGAGATAGCGGTGCGCAGAGGAGGGGTGCATTTCCGACCCTAATTTCACGAGAAGAAGGGCAGGGAGGAACATCTTGACGCAAATCTTCGAAATAGCTTTCCCATTCTTACTGTCAAGAAGGCCGGTGTGTGCCGCGATGCCGCCGTAGGAGATAACAAGGAGGACGGAGAGTGAGGCTTGGATAGCGGCCACGAAGGAGGGGAGAAGTCCGGAGTCCATGTTATCGATCCTATTCTTCTTCTTCTTCTTCTTCTTTGATAGGAAAATGTAAAGGGCCAACGACAGGTAGATGAAGATGGTGGGATTGAGAGGTGGGAACAAAGACGTCACTGATATGTGCACGGAAGCCGGCGTGCTGGGTGTTTTGCGTACATCCCGTCACGGACGAATTAAACGACGCGATTGGTGCATTACCCGCTGGTCTCACGGATACTTCCCGAGGTCGCATACTTGTACATATAGATGGAGAACAAAAGCCTATCGTTACTTCAATCAAGTTTAAGCTCTGGGGAGTTTTGCTAAATGTCCGCGTACCCTGGCAATACGAGAGCAATTGCGGGATATATGGAGAAATGAGCAAGTAAACGAGTAGCGTTACCCAATTGAGCACTTGACTGAACACTTCGAACATGTGAGTAGATATGTAGGGATAAAAGAATTGCCTGTTGAGAATACGAGGGCACATTCGTACGTATTTTGAGTAATGGGTGGATATAGCAGGCGCCCTGAATCATGACACCAATTTGAATCCACTCTCCCTAGTCGACCAGTACCCTCACTTATTGATTCCATCATCCAGATGTTCATTGCGATTGTTCCGCATTAGCGTCATCGGCCCATTTAGATCGGAGGCCCCAGCGAAGCTATTTTGGGAACCCGTCGATTGCTTGACCTTGGTGCCCACCGCGAATTCGAGGTATTATATTCTTCCGTCCCCAGATTTGAGATTTTGAAGAGCAAAAACGATGGAGTCCAAGGGTGAATGGTGACGGTTCAAACAGAAGCGCAATCGGGTTCCGTCGGCGATCTGCAACCTTTGCCGCGTGAGTTCGTCAATATCCGCCTCCCCTTGTCCGTCAACCGTTGCAAACACTTTCTTTCCCTGATGGACCGCATGATCATCGCCCTGATGCTTGTACCCGACAACCAGAACATGATTTTTTCCGTGTCTAGGCCGCCCATCAGCCTCATGCTCGTGCTCCACCATATGCTCCTTTACGTCATCGCCCTTATATTCCACACTCTCCGCTCCCCCACGTCTACCGCCAGAACTTAGGTAATCCATGCACATGTCGTTATATTCCTTCTCTTCTCGGAGGCACCACGAGTATGCTAAATCCCAGCCCATGATAAATTGCCAGGTTTGGAACGTCCTGGTGTGTTGTTTGCGGTTGGAGTCGTCAAAGCGTCAGTGCTTGGGTCGCAAAGTAAAGATATAGCAATCTTGAGTGTCGGAGTATGGAGGTTTGTTGGGGTGAAAGAATACTAGTAGGGGAAGGAGGTGAATAAAAAGGCAGACTGTTATAGTTTTCAAGCGGCACTGACGGTACCATATGGAAAGGATTAGGATAAATTACTAGTCCAGTCCAAACCACCGACTGTAGTCCAGTACTACGTTGGAGACGAGGTAAAACTTAATGGTGAGACAGCTTGTAGGATGTCGCAGTCTACAACTTGTGCTCCTTGAGAAATATGGTGCCGGTGAAGGCAGCAAGCGAGCACGCAAGAGAGACGACTAGTGAAGGTGAGCCTCGCTGCAACAGATGGGTCAAGGTCCACTTACAATGAGAATAAGTCAAGGCTTCGATATACGAACTGACTACTACACCAGGAATCGGCCGCTTTGCATGGTCCGAATAATGCACGTCTGAAACTGCGCGTTCGATAATCTAGTGCATGTCAGTCTGTTGACCTATCAACTCATTTTTCAAGGAACGAACCTTGATTCTTTTCCACCCCTCAATCCCTGCCTCACCCAAACGTCTCTCTAATACCTTTCTCAAAGTGCCCTGAAGCACTGCACTCGTACCCGCCATACCCATCAACATACCCACCGAATTCGAAAGGTAGAGGGTCGACGCCGCGACGGCAGAATGCGCGGGATCTATCGACGCCTGCACACCGACAAAGAGTGTAGAGATGGTAACGCCCATACCAAAGCCTCCGGGGAATATATAGAGAGATTCGAACAAGTTAGTGTTGCCGTGCCATCTAACGATGAGAAGCGTATACCCAATGCAGGCAAAGAGAAGGGCTGAGAGAGTAAGAAGTTTATAACGACCAGTTCTGGAAATGATGAGGTCAGTAGATGTATTTCAGACATGGAGAGGCTTTGCAGACCTTTTGATAACAATCCCCGACAAAATGCCGCCGATTGCATTACCAACAACTGCGGGGATGAGATGCGCTCCAGCTTCGGTGTTTGACGCCGAAGTAGTGGCTTGGAAGTAGATCGGAATGGCCATCATTAGCTAATAAGGTTAACATCTTCCTCACGAGCGCGTCATTAATCTGACAACTTACTCCGACTTGTGCAGCAGCCTGAGTGATCATGATGAACAATGAGACCGCCATCTCTTTCTGCCGAAGCAATTTCAATGGAATTATGGGTTCCTTCGCGAAACGAGCCTCGGTGGCCAGGAACAGGATGCCAAAAACGAAAGCCGCCCCAAACAAGGCAAAGATGATAGGATGAGACCACGGCAATCGATCCCCACCTATCTCGAGCGGGATAAGGAAGCCGAGAATCGTCAGCGCCATCAATATTGCTCCAAGAAAGTCAATACGGGCCAGCTTGCTTCGTGTTGTTGCATCATTCGTGCTCGTCGTACGCGGAGGGACAGTGATGGCGATGAGAATAATAGCAATACCAGCGAGAGGTGCTTGTCCAGTGAAGGACCATCGCCAACCCACCGTATCCGCCAACCATCCGCCTAGTGGTCCTCCAATACTGCGTCCAGTAGTTGCAACGACGTTGACGTAGGAGCGCCATGCCGCTATCTCACGGAGCGGTACCAGGTCAGTGATGAGAATAGAAACTAATGCGGTCATGCCTGAAGATCCAAGTCCTGAGATCACTCTTCCAATGATCACATGAGACATTGAAGTTCCAACACCACTGTACGGGTTAATATATCTCCGAGGAATAGAGGACTCAGAATCGCTTACACGAAAACACTACAGTTGTTAGTGACAGGAACAGGATGTGGGTACGACTGATCAACAGTAACTCACCAACCAACAGCAAAAAGCGTGTACGCGACAATTAATAGAGACTTACGCCCATATATATCACTCAGTTTTCCGTACTGTCTATGGTCAGCGATGTCGGTGGTACATCCAAAGCGAGGTCGTGTCTCACAAGTGGTTGGGTAGCTGATTGGGCCAGTCCAAAGCTAGTGAGAAGCCAACTAGAGTCGTGCAAGGCATCGAACTCTGAAGCAACGATGGGATGGGTCGCCATCATGAGGGAGCCATCGGCATTCGATATGAAAACACCTTGGGAAGCATTAATTGTGCCCATCTTATTATTCGCACGCACGTACCAATGAGAAGAACAAGGACAATTTTGCCTATAGACTTTGACCCAGCGTGTTTGTTTGACGATGTTGATAATGCGGTCGGTGCGTTTCGGGCTTCTTCGTCGGTCGAATCTTTGGGTGATAGCGGTGACTGGGGATTACTGGGTGGGATAGGAGCTGTCGCATTGATGAGAAGCGGTGTACGCTCGGTATGTCCATGGTCGTTGATGACCGACATCTTCACTGGTGTATATGTCAGAAAGCAATCACTGGGTGACGGTCATAAGAGTGAAATGGTCGAAAGAAAATTGTAGCTGGCCACCTTATCAGACATTTTTCCGAGCGTGAGCTGCAGTAGTGGCAAAGCCGACGACCGGGTAGTGGGTCTCAGTAAGCATTGGCTGCGTGGCTGCCAAGCTGTCTTGTCCAAAGAACATAACCGATGTTGTAACGCAAGGGTCAAATTGCGACATCGGGAAAAGAAAGCAATGAAATTGCGGTTTCTAACATATAACTCATGCTAATGTACATATGATTTTCAGACCTGCAATCTACGCCTGCAGCTACTGTTTAGCTTCGTCGCTATACCCAGTGGGACCAATGGTTGTCATGACGGAAAACAAGGCCATCTGTCTCGAACTGCGGTCCTTCGGCATCGCGAATGTATCCAGCTTCGCAACGAGTATATTCGACCCTCTTTTGCTGTATTTCGTAGAATTGGTCGAATCTTGGCGATAAAGCGTCATGCAGGTCTGCCACATTGCCCGCAGGGTGCAAAGCTCTCCATGGTTCGATACAAGTGCGACCTTTGCATGACTTGAGGACGAAGAGCAATGCGTCAAGTCTTGCTGTGACTTTTTCGAGTGGAAAGCCAAGCAGAATAGGATCAGGTTTATTGTGGGTACCAAGGAGGTTCTTCAGTTGACCCGGATCATCCTGTGTATGCGTCAATAACGTTTTCTGCAGCATCTCATCAGCACTTACATTGAGGTCATACAACTCATGCTCGTTATTACACCAAACAGAGTAATAAAAGTTGTACGGTTTTCCAACAATTCGCAAAGCTTTGTACGTGTTGTTGAGATGAATTCGGTCTATCGCAATCAGTTTATACCTAAAGCATACTGGAATATGACGGTTGGACATACCTCCACCCCAATGCTTCCCTTCTTGCATTGCGAAACCCCAATACTCTACGTTGACATGTTCATGTCGAATTAGACTAGCCTCATCCATTGTTATCTTCGTGGTCGGAATGGCCTCGCCATCAAAGTCTGCTCGGAGAGGGGCACCGATCAATTCCAATATCGTAGGCGCCAAGTCAGTGTGAGAAGTAACGATCTCAGTCGTAGTATTTTTTGGCACTCCGGGCCCTCTTATGATCAGAGGTACATTGATGTCTTCTTCATATCCACACTCTTTCCCGGGCTGCATGCGGTGCTGGCCAATGTGGTATCCGTTATCCGCCGAGTAGATAATATACGTATCATCCAACACACCGTGATGCTGTAGACGATTTACTACACCCTCAACCAGCTCGTCCACACCCTGCAGTGCGCGCAACCTCTCGCGATAGAAGTGGTCATTATAGTCAATGTTCGCTTGGCTTTGCCGTGGCAGAGTGTTGATCCAATTCACCCCGGACGGCTCCTCTGGGTTAAAGCTGGCTGTGCGTGGGACTTTCGCATCTGGGAATAGGTGCGCATGTCGCTTCGCAGGAATAGGTGCTGTGAAGTTAACTTTTAGAGACTTGTCAACATGGGCCAGCGGGTCGAACTCGACGTTGCTGTGCGGTGCGATCGGAGCGATAGCAAGGAAGAATGGCTTGTCGTCTGTGATGGCATCCTCAAGAAAACCATACGCCTTCTGGGCGAGGACATCAGTAGTGTGCTCGCCTTGATGGCTGACCGGAGCCTCTTGGTTTCGCTGATAAGTGCTGTTCAAATATTGGTACGTAAAAGGGTCAAGCAGAAAGTCCTGTGCCGCGTCAGATAATTCGAGAACCCGGTGTGTGGTTACCAGCTTACAGATCCGGTGAATCCGTTTACATGTGGCGAGTCGTAATTGTCCACGGTATGAGAATTAAACAACTTTCCAGTGTAGTAGGTGCTGTACCCAGCTTCTTGTAGCCAGACCGGAAGGAAATTATCGTTCAGGCCCTGGCTCACAAACTTCGGATATCCACCATATGGAGGATTAACATCCGTAACATTGGTATTGTGGGCAGCTTTTCCAGTCCACAAAGAGACCCTTGATGGACAACAGAGGGCGATGGTGCAGTAATGACGCCGGTAAAAAGTTCCTTCCTCACTCAGATGTTTCCGAATCAGTGGGAGATACTCGAGAGAGTCCAAATGGAGGTCTTGATCATCAGTGAGGATGAACACAATGTTGGGTCGAGTCGTCGGCTGCTCGAGCTGTGGGGATAAAGGCGAGGGCAAGACTTGCTGGTGGCCAGCAAGGTTCATACCCCAATTGGCCCAGAAAAGTGAAGACCAAATCATTTTCAATAGTCGCGATCGCGGAACATTACGATCAATCGTTGCAGCTCTTATCTAGTGTTGATATGCAGGTACGCCGAAATTGCGTGCTTTGCCCCTGCCATGACACGCTGCAGATGTCCCGCCCAGTTCAAACACAGTGTACGCGGCCGTCGCAGCTCAATGAATGTTGAACAAGCATATGAATCCACTGAGTTGAAATGAGTAGTTTGGAATCATGGTTGAAGCGACGGTTGAGTATCTGAACCTCAGCTGGATGTCTGTGCGCGATGACGTAAGGCATGTAGTGGACGCTTGGACCAACCGCGGACTCAACCACAATTGTGTGCCTTAGAAACATCTACACCGGCAATCTTGTCAGGAGGTAGGCAGGGAAGGCGCTCCTAGTCATCCAGCTCGATCACATGCACTTCCCGAATAGGAATAGCGTAGTTATCTGTAATAAGATGGGCTAGTAGATAGAGAATAACAACACTGATTTCACCACATAAACACTTCAACAAATCTCTCTTCTCACATCATATAATTGATTTGTTTTCAGCTGTGTTTATCTTATATTAGTAGTACGCAAAAAAAAACAAGGACCATGTAGAGTATACTGCCATAAGTAGTGAGTTACCAATACCGTGGTTCCCAGTTTACCATATACCAAAGGGTGGCATAGTTAGACATAGAAATTCCAGAGAACATCTGATCCACACGCTTTGAATATGCTCTTCCAAATAGAAACCGCATCATTCGCTGTACGCACAATAAGGGTAACTTATCCACCTGCGCGAATCCCCAGGACCAGTTCTGCACTGTTCCAAGCAGACGGTAGAACCGCCCAACAAACGACCCAACAACGAAATTTTCACATGATATATACGCTCGCTTCATCACCCCTCACACATCACCCAAAAAGCCTCCAACAAAGCAAACGACGAGCAACACACAACCGCCAAAATGCACCTCAATGGCGTCTCCCTGGGTATCATACTCCTGATCATCATCCATACCCAGATCCAACACTTCGGACGCCTCACCTTCCGAGAGAAAATAATTCTCTCCACAACGCCGACCAAATGGATGCGCGCCCCAGACCACAGCCTCGGCCTGCGCGCCGAGAACCGACGCGCCGAACTTGATTATGACAGATACCTTGTCATAAGAGTTGTCAGGGGGGATTGATGGGAAGGTTGTTTGATGGGGACAAGAATGAGGAGGGATGGATGGATAGGAGGAATGGGAGGTGTGGGGGAAACCTACAGTCTATGGCGTATCTGGTTCGCGGACATGGACCTCATCAATGCAGATTTATACCTCGACCTTGCTGGTAGCTCTATGGATTTGAACACGCTGTTGTCAGGGTTTCTTCGTGAGAGAGATTTGTCGATAGCATTGGAGTTATGCTGGAACTATAAGAGCCCTTCGTATGCCATCATACGAGGTACAAAGGCAGGATGGAGAAAGAGAAACGACGTGATGGAACATTGACCGCCATGATCATTCTTTGACACTTTTTATTCAAAAAATACTATCAAAGTAGTGGTATCTCATTAGCCCCGTGCTATGGATGGGGGTATTTCCAGCCCGGGATGTATTTTTCGATAGTGTGCTAGGCGTGCATCTGAGCGTTGGTATTGTCTTGAGCAACCTTCAACTTCGCATGTAAACTTTTCCTTTGAATGGGAAGTTTTCATGTGTCTGTGAAGGTTACCTCTCGCGTACTCCCCACTGAATGGAATCGAACATCTCGAGCACGTGATTCGACAGTCAAGTGAAATGTCGCTACTGGGACCGGTGTCAGAGATCAAAGAAGGAGGATCTGGGTACGTTTGGGAGTCATAGGTGGATCCAACAGTATTCTACTAGCGTGAATTATGAGAGTGGCTCGCATGAAAGAGGCCGATGTACTTACGTTGTATTCCGCCCATGGCCACACTGACGGACTGGCAATGCGGTATGAAAGTGGGGAGTCTGCCTCCAAAGACTCTGTATCGTTCGCTGCTATGACTCGTTGCAGATGAGGTAGTGCTGACTGTTCTGATTGCAACCTCCGATTGAGTTCCGTATCAATACTAGCAGCTACCGCATGCTGATCACTTTCGGGTTCTCGGGTTTTTCTTTCAGCGACTAGAAGCTCCTTCAAAATTCGATTCTGCTCCCTAAGGCTTTCTGAAGTAGAGCGCTGTTTCCGAACAATAAAAGGCGGAGGGGCTGACAAGACTCCTAATGGAGAAGGAGAAGCCGAGGCATGGGTATCCCGAAAGCGAGCGCTGGGATTTGATGGCGGAAACGGTGAGGATGAATGGAAAGAATTGTAAGTCTGAAGATCCACGGCATGTCCATGAACTAAGGGGTGGGTCAGTGACTATTGCTTACAGCGTTACATACGTGAGGTGTAATATGCTTACAAGGGCTTTTGGGTATTTCAACGGAAGAGTAAAGGCTTTTGAACAAGGCATTCCATCGTGCTTGGTTCGCTGCCGGCCCATTTTTTGTGAAAGATCGTTCCGGGCATCGCTGGAAGTTATCCCCATGTAAAGATTTTTGCTGTGGAGATAGAACTGTGCGAACAATCGATGACAGTCTCGTAGATGTGCAAAAACCGCGCCCATGTTTCTCGATTCCGGATTCGTACATGTGGTATCTGAACCTTGCAGAAGAGCAGCTTCATAGTTTGGGCATTTCAACGTGGAAGAGACAGGTAAGCTTCGAGGTAGGATTTCGATCGATGGGTATCTTGCCGCATTCTCTCGATCGGTGGCGCGAGCAGGTGCGACAGCAGAGCTGTTCGGCGTCGACTTGAGCAATGGTTAGTTTAGTCTAAGTAGGGAAGGTATACGGCACTCACTATGAAATAAACCTCGTGAGGTGTTGTCATGCTGCTAGGACTGTGATAGGATACTTCGCGAGGCTCATGATCGACGGGGAGTTGCGAGGATTCTGGCAAACAATGACTGTCCAACGAGGCTAGGTCAAAATATTCGATGTCAGACATAGGAAAAGGACTTAGCTGACTCATCGTGCCGTTGAAGGACACGACAGTCCTTTGAGCGAAGATATTCCTTGAACAAAGATGGTCCTTTGATAGTCCTTCACGCAGACTGAAGTAAGGGGAGATGCTTTATACTGATGCCGCTTTTGCAGCGATTGGTTGCACCTGGAGCCTCATCGTTACTGAACAGCACCTCATTGGTGCTGAAAAGTGTTTCTGACACATTGTGGCACTGTACATCTGTACATGTGTGCATATGTGTGCATGATGCGTCCGCCAATAGCAGGTAAGATATACAACAAGCCATCTCCCATTTGTAGCCTATAGACAGGGCTTCGGAGTGACTTCTGCGCGATGAACGCTTGTGGTTTGAAGACCAAAGAAGGTTGAATTCTGATGACGTGGCCGACCAGGCTGAGATTCCGTGGCGCATGGTCGATGGCGCTCAGTCAAGTCCGGGTTGAGTGACTGTAATTAGTGACATCACAATTGAACACTCACAAAAGTTCTGGGTGTTAAGTGGACTGCATAGGAGAGACAGTTGATGCAAGACGTGATCCGCTACATCGCAACCCCATTTGACCCTACAAGGCTGAGCAACTGCTCAATAGGCATTAGATACGGAATAAAAACCTGGCTATGCAAGTAGTAGAAGTCGAGGATGTACAAAAAGAATTGCTTACACAAGACAAAAGGGTATCATTGAAATCGAACTAGTACTACTATAGGACGCACCTTACGCCCACACTCCCAGCGTCCAACTCGCTCTATCTCCAGCTCCCCTGCCAACCACCGCCGGGCCCATGCTCTGTCGTTGTGGTACTACCGAAATCTCCTTTTCTCTCGTCGCACCCTGGATGCCATGTTGGAGGTATTTTTCCCTTTCGATCTCTACGATGCCCTTGATACGCTGCTGCGCCACAAGACTAGCGCCGGCCCAAGCGCCTAGCGTATCTACGCCACGTATCACTCCGCCAATCAGAGAAGCCGACGGCGTGTTCTTCAAGGAGAGATGAGAAAGCTTCGCATCTATGGGGTCCTCCTCTGGTTTCTGTAGACCGGCCGGAAGCGGAGGATCAGGGCCGAGCGAGTCGGGGACTTTGTCTTCGCCTTCTTCACTTCGTAGTTGGAGATTTTCTCGCTTCTGGCTCATGATTCGCTCGTGGCGCGCACTTGCCGAGCCGTAGCTGCGAACGGGATCCCAGCCCTTCTGCGAGACGAGCGATTCGAGCTCATCGAGGATGCGTGCTTTGAGACCAGGAAGCGCAGAACCGCCGCCTGTGATGACGATGCGGGACATGCACAGCCGGCGAACATCCATGGGTAGAGATAGCAGTGCGCGGTACATGGCGTGATGCACGGGCCACTCGTGGTCGTCGAATTCACACAAAGCCGTGTCAGGGGCGAACAGGGCGCTTTCGGCAGGTTGCGCCAGTGTCGAAAAGGGAACTTCGACGTCGGTGGGCGGCGTGTGTCGAGGGAATGGAACGGCAATTGTAGGCTCTGGCGCCTCTGCAGCATCCTCAAACTCCTCGGCGATCAGCGAGCTGCGGGCAGCGGAGTATGTGGATCTCCGCGTTGTTCTGGGTTTCGCCTTGCACCATCCGACGCGGGTGAGAACCTCGTCTGCTTCTTCAAAAGACAGGTTCGCCGGAGGAGCGCCGGCGTCGGCTTCGTTGTCCAAGGCGGCGTTCAGCACCTTGGCCATCTCTTCGCTCATGAGCTTGCCGGCCCTGACGGTGCGCCGCTCATGTACTTCTCGATATTCGCATACAGCTGTGATGACCGTCTCCGCCCAGCCAATGTCCACCACCAGTGCGGACCGCAGTCCGGCCGCAACGGTCGCCACGACGGGCGAGGACAGCAGTGTGACGCTCGGCGACTGGAAGCTGCCGAACAGCACGTCCAGCATGGTCGAAATCAGCGGATGCGGCATCTTCGGCGGGATGGCGAGCATCACGCGCCTCGGCTTCGTATCCAGCACAAAGTACTTGTTGAAAGCCTCCCGCATCGCGCGCTCAAACTTGTCCTCGACCAGCCCCAGATCGGCCTGGCTCACGTCCAGCCGGTACAGCTCATGATCCTGCCCCCACCCGTGCCCTCTCCTGCGCTTGCGCCGCTGGCTGCTGTGGCCGGGATCCCACTGGCGGTAGTCGCCCGCGCGCCGCTGCTCTTCCGGGCCGAAGGACAGCGTGCATCGCGGGGTGCTGTCGCCGGGCAGGCCTCCACGCACGAAGCGCGCGCCGAGCTCCAGCACAATGTACTCTTCCTCGGAGCGGTAGCCGCCGGGCGAGCCGTAGAAGGAGGTGGCGGTCCGGGCCAGCGGTGTGCGCGGCGATTCGGGCGTCGATGCGAGGTCGGTGAGGCGGGGCGTCGCGCCTCTAAGGGAGCGGCCCAGGGACGCCGAGGCCGATGCCGACGCCTTGCGCTCGGTCGACATGCTGGGCTACGATATAGCCATCCGATTGGGGGAGGGAGGGGGGCAGTCGGACTGTGTAGCAGGTGCTATGGAAGGTGCGAGGGAGTTTGTTGGCGTTCCTGCCCGGCACACGTTCGTCGCTTCCGCCGCTGGGGCGCGCTTGGACCGCGGCCAGCACTAGCGGGCTTGGCGGGTCGAACTTTTTACCTGCGAGCTCAATTTTGCAGGTTCCGCAATTGCACCACGACGGTAGAACAGCAAGAGCTCCCGACCAGCAGCAGCTCCCCACCAGCAGCCCGCACAGCCCGAGGAAGGAACGATCATGGGTCTGTTCATTCTGAGCGAGACCAGCGCCGGCTATGCGCTCTTCAAGGCCAAGGACAAGAAGCTGCTGAAGGATGGCGACAAAAACCTCAACTCGGTGGAGGGCGCCGTCAATGCGCTCAAGCTGAAGAAGTTCACGGTAAGCATGCACGCGATCCCATCCTCCAATGGCAGCAGCCAGTTGACGGGCCCCAGAAATTCGAGAATGCCGTGACTGCCCTGAACGAAGCCGCCGCGCTCTCCGACAGCAAAGTGTCGCCCATGCTGGCGAGCCTGTTGGACGAGCTCAAGGACGAGACCAAGTCGTCGCTCGCCGTGGCCGACCCCAAGCTTGGAAACGCCGTCGCCCAGATTCCCGGCCTTTCCCTGAACGTCCTCACCGACTCGTCGACCCAGGATGTCTACCGCGCCATTCGCCAGCACCTGCCGTCTCTTATCCCCGATCTGATCCCGGCTGAGGTCGACTCGACTCGTCTGGGTCTGTCGCATTCGCTCTCGCGCCACAAGCTCAAGTTCTCCCCAGACAAGGTCGACACGATGATTATCCAAAGGTATGCTTTTTGAACCCGTCGAGACGTCATCGTGTGCTGTACTGACTTCTCCCAGTATCGGAAGTCTGGACGTCCTTGACAAGCAGCTCAACACATATGCTATGCGCGTGAAGGAGTGGTACGGCTGGCATTTCCCCGAGCTAGCCAAGATTTTGAACGACAAGTCAGTAATGTGGCCCAACGGCACAGATGAACGCTAACCCCTGTTGCAGCCTGGCATACTCGAGGATCGTGATCACGATGGGTTTTAGATCCAACGCACGCAAGGCTGATCTCTCTGTAAGCGAGCACAATTCCATGCTCGAGAGTTCGACTAACGAGACGTAGAGCGTTCTGCCAGAAGAGATCGAGGAGGCCGTCAAGGCCGCAGCCGAAATTTCCATGGGAACTGAGATCAGCGAGGAGGATCTCGAGGCAACCAGTGCTCTCGGTACGTCCAAATGTTTGCTTTACATAAACGCGAACTCTATTGCTAACAATATGATTAGCCGAGCAAGTCGTCGACCTCACCGAGCACCGTCAGAACCTCTCCAACTATCTCGCCGCACGTATGCAGGCTCTCGCGCCCAACCTCACAGCTCTTGTCGGAGATCTCGTGGGTGCCCGCCTCATCGCCCATTCCGGATCCCTTATGAACCTTGCCAAATCCCCCGGTTCCACCATCCAGATTCTCGGTGCCGAGAAGGCTTTGTTCCGCGCTCTGAAGACGAAACACGACACGCCGAAATATGGTCTCATCTGTAAGCAGTCCCAGTGGTCAATGTGCATGGCAGATATACTAACCATACTTCCAACTCAGACCACGCCTCTCTCATCGGACAAGCAACTGGAAAGAACAAGGGCAAGATCGCCCGTATGCTTGCCGCCAAATCCGCGCTCGGTCTACGCGTTGATGCTCTTAGCACCTGGGGCGTGTCCTCTGAAGACTCAGGGAAGGAGCCCACGGAGGAGGAAAAGTCTCAGGTTGGTCGTGATGCCAGGCTCAACATCGAGAGGCGGTTACGCGCCCTCGAAGGCAAGCCGCTCAAGAGCATGGCGAACGCAAATGTAACAGCCCTGGGTGCACCGAAGTGGGAAGTTAAGGAGGCGCGGAAGTACAACCCCGATGCCGATGGTCTGGTTGGCGATGAACCCGCTGCCAAGAAGGCGAAGGCCCAGACCAACGGCAAGTCCAAGAAGCTTGTCCAGGAGGTGGAGAGTGCAGATGAAACCATGGTTGATGCTGATGCCGGAGCTCAAGAATCGGAATCAGAAGTTGAGTCGCCCAAGGCGGACAGGGCAGCAAAAAGGGCCGAGAAGGAGGCTAAGAAGGCACGAAAGGCCGAGCGCTCAGTAAAGCGAGAGGCGAAGGAGGCGAAGAAAGCTGCCAAAGAGGCAAAGAAGGCCGGTAAAGATGGCAAAGACGGCAAGAAGAGGAAGCGGGAAGAGGAGGAGGTCAAGGATGGCAAGAAGAAAAAGAAGAGCAAGGCGTAAGGGCTTCATTATACGAGTGTGGCCGTGCTGTTATTCTCGAAAATGGGTCATGGCGTTCTACTAGGATCTGAGTCGTTTGTCTTGTCATGTATGGCGAGGGCGCATTTGCGAAAGGGTTGGGGCTATTTGTATATGTTTTGATTTCGTTTACGAAGATGAGTATGCATATGCGGTTTGATGACAGGTCGATGTGGTTGAGCTGGTGGGTGGAGCAATACCCGCACTGCGCAGTATACTACAATTTACACGGAATGTTCAAATCGCCATCATCTGCCTATATGATGACGTATATGCTCTTGGAGATTCGTATGCTGGTCCTTGATGCACTTCCCGATCATCCCGCTCCTTGGTAGCCATCACTTCACACCTGTGCCCGCTTTTTCTTCTTCCCCTTCGTCACACCCAGCATCTTGTCGCTCAACTTCTCCATCCGCATGACCTCGACGCCTGCAGGTATACTAGCCTCCTCTTCGTCGAACACGTGGGTGATGATGGCGAGAATGTCATCTAGTTCGGCATCTGTGAACCGGTTGTTTGCCTGGAGACGCCTTATCAGCACCTGAACTCTAGGGCATGATAGGTAGAATGGTTGACAGACGTACCTCCTCGATGACTAGTTGCAAGGTGGCCTGTGACCGCGGCCTCGTGTTGTACAACTGCAGATACTCTGTCTTATTGAGCCGGTAGTGCGGGGCCAAAGCGCGGAGAAGTGAGTTCGGGCCCTTGTACAAGGTCATGGGGCGGTTCGGATGTTGGGCTTGGATCGAGTGTGTGGCGTAGTCAGGGTTCGTGAGATATGCTATGCCCTATGGCTTAGATCAGCCCACTGTCGCATCTAGCCACCTCATGCTGTATTCAGATGTCCTTGTGATTACTCTGTCACGTGCAGGACTGGGAGATCGAGTCGGGAAAGACGGGGTGCTAGTACATCTTTGAGTATCTCCTGCAGGTCCTTGGGTGGCATTCTGCGGCCCTTCTTCTTTTTCCCAACGCCCTCGTAGGAGGCTAGCTCGGACTGGAGATGCAGGAGGACTTCATGGTTGGAGAGCAGGGCTGACTGTGCGGTTTTGATCTATTCCATCTATCAGCATCCTGTTGAAAGCAGGTGTGGCTACAACTTACGCGCATGATGGGAGACGGGCGGGGTTGGCCCGCTAGATAGGCGTGGGATATGTGGAAGACTAGTTAGATTGGAGGAACTGAAAGGGCGACGTGGTTAGCTCCACATGGTTCGAAAGCATTCACGTGCATCCACGTGCGCATGGATATCAAGAAAGGAAAGAGCGATGATGTGCGAGGACGCGAAAGAGTGAACTCCACACTGCCTAAAGTGGGATGTGTATACACTGACCTAATTCGAGAGCACGCAAGTTCGTCTGGGACGTGAACTGTGGTTTGCAGGGTGAGGGTTTATTGGCGGTGGTGCGGAGTGAGAAAAGTTGGGTGATTGGGAAGGTTTTCCCGCTAGTGTCTTGGCGGCCGGCGTGTAGTTGCCTTGTACCACTGCAGACCGCACCTAGGTGGTAACACGTCTAGGGAGTCACGGATAGTTCCCTCCTTGCGACCACGGTGCTGCCGCAGTCGTACAGTGAGTGGTGTTGGCGGATGCACTAGTGATCCGAAACATGTTAGCTCAGCCCCGGCTGTGAAGGATGGTGACGGTGGCCGCCGCGGTTCTTTCATCCGACACTTCTGAACGAGCTACAGAACTAGGAGTACCGTCCGCTCAACGGCCATCGTGGCCGACCCGGAGATGAGAAAGAACGAAGGCAGGATGGATTGGAAAAAGCCGCATCTGGACCTTCTTCACCTCACGATGACCCTGCAGGTGCTCAGGCTAGGGAGCACAGAATGCTATGTTTGCTGAGTCCAGACTCTGATGGCCAGCTCAGGGTTGCGCAGCGCCGGGACAGCCTGCACGACAGGACGAGGCTTCTCAAAGAGCGTTCAGCTGGGCTGACGAGGAGGAGGGCAATGGGGGAGGGTGAGTTTGCGGCTTGAGGCTCGGTGCTGGTGTGGTGTGGTGTGGTGTGTGGAGGAGAGCAAATGCCGGGGGATCCGCAAACTAAGGCAGGGCGGCGGGCAGTATCTATCTTATCAAGATCTACCTACAGCACTGCTACAGCACTGTCTTGCAGGTACCTAGGTCGGTACCTCTGGGCCATCGGTGGTGACAAAGCAGCCAGCGCAGCGTCCAGGCGGCGCCGTGAATGTCAGGCCACCCTGCTGGCGCCGCGACCCGTCCCCCGACTCGACGAGTGAGGACGACGTTCTAGAATCGCATGGACCCTGAGGCGCAACACGGAAGGCGCATCCCCGCACCCGGCACGTGATTGGCCCGCTCAGCTCGGATCCGTGGTGCGCACCCATTCACGGCGACCACCGCAAGCGTGCAGTCAGTGCAGAGTGCAGTGCAGCAGTGCAGCAGTGCAGTGTGCAGCAGTTCTCTCGGTCTCCCTCCAGCCGCCCGTGGTCCACCGTGGTCCACCGTGGTCTGAAGCCCGCTAGGTGCTATGCTGCTGGCTGCTGCTGCTGCTGGCTGCTGGCCTCGGTGATCGCCCCAGAAACTCCCACATTCGCTGTCTCCCTCCGTGTGCTGAACTGGTCTCACTACTGGAAACCCTCCGCTCGCTTGTCCATCCGTCTATTCACCTCGCACACAGCATCCGCCCCGCCCATCGCAGGTCTTGGCCAGTATCCCACTCCTCCGCTGCAGCGCCTGCAGCCTCTGCAGCGCGGAGATCACGCTGAGCCGGCTCTGTTCGTCGGCCTTATCGCCCGGCTGCGCAAAGTGTGGCCGCCGTCCCGTATTGCGATGGACACCAGTCTCCTGCCGCCTCTGGCCGTGGGGCAGCAAAGTGTCAGGAATGCCGTGCTGTCTGCCAGTGTGCCCGCCAGTGTGTCCGCCAGTGTGTCCGCCAGTGTCTCCGCCAGCGTGCCCACGACCCCAGAGGGGGACGTCGACGCTGCTTATCCCAGTCATCTCAGAAGTGCGCTCCCCGGCCGTGACCCTTCCATTTCCTTCCTCCATCACTCCCTCCCTCTGCCACAGCCCTTCCCTCTGGCCGCCGACGCCCACGCCCCGGAATTGCCCTCTCCTCTCCACGAGGGCCGTCCAGTCTTCGATTCCACCTTTGCCGGCCTTCTCCCCCCGACTGCCCTTTCGCTGCCTACCCCTCCAATCCTGAAAACCGCGCACAGCCTGCGCCTTCCTTCGTTTGATCTGCTGGGCATCGCCGCACCACATCCAGATCGCTTCCCGCTCGGCACCCAGCTCTCCTTCATCTCCCTTGGCGGCGGCCCTCTTTCGAAACCCGAGGATCCTCTCCATGTACTCAGCCCGCCGTTGGATCGCATTGCTCACTTTGACGGGGTCGACGAACCCTCTCCCCCGAGCCCCAAAGCCGCCAGAGCCCACATCGAGCACGTGGTGTCGGTGGTTACGCCTCCCACCGAGCCCGGCCATATTAACTGGGGCTCGCTCGTGAATGTCAGGACCGCCGCCGTGGGCTCTCCACCAAGTTCCGAGCCCGCCGTGTCGCCCAACCTCGCTACCACAGCCGACGCCGCTCAACGTCCATCTTCCAACATCGTCGTTCCGATAATCTCGGACGCCAGGCTGGGGATGGCTGTCTGGGTGCAGGCCCTCAAGGAGCTCCTCGGTGAGTGTCTCTCCAACTTGTGCCCGCCGTACTAACATCTCGCAGTTGCTGAATCCGGCTGCCAGAAACTCAATTCCGTCAGAATCCTGTCCCATGCCCTCCCCTGTCCGTCCATGACAGGCCACCTCTTTGGTGAACTCATCTCCTACATCCACGACCAGTCGAGCGCAAACACTGCCTGGATCAACGTCTTCCATGCCGTCCCCGGCCGCTTTACTCTTTCCGACCTTCCGAAATCCCCACCTTCCACGCCTGGTCCAGCCGTCGGCGGAGACGAGTATTTCACCAGCAAAGTGTTCGACAGCGCAGTAGCCATCCCGGATTACCAACTGGATTCCAAGCTCCTGCCCCCTTCTCCGCGGCCCGTGGTGCAACCGGAAAGCATCCAGCTATCGTTCGTTGAGCGTTATATTCCTCCTACCAACACGAATGAGTACGCGGAGATGTTCTTGCTCCGAGGCCGTTCTTTGCTCCATGACCGACTGGTCGAGCTCTCTGCGGACAACGGAATCCTCCTGTTCGTCTATCCCACAAAGACCGGCGCCCGAGCCTTCACGAAGGACTATCTTGGTCCCGTCCTTGACCCGTTACTTCGTACTCTCACGGTGGTGCATGACCTGTCGTCAGAGCTGGGAAAGAACTTGGGACAAATGGGCTCAGTAGCTTACCTAGACGAGTACGATGCCCTCAAATTCCATATGGAGAAGTTTTGCGCCATGTTGGGAAATGCTGGTACCGGGGACAGAAAGCCGAAATACAAAGTTATACACGCGGCGAAGGAACAGGTACACGTAGAAAGGGATGCTTGGGCGAATGACTGGTGGATCAAGCAGGAGAAGCCGAGGATCCGCGATACCATCACGAAATACTTTCGACAAACTAAGAAGCTGCCCGAGTCGGGGATGACGGGCACGCATTTAATCGAAGAGGTCCTGGATGGTGTTTCCAATAGGAAGATCGAAGGCGACAGTCCGCTGAAAGGCATTGAAGTTGGTGTTTTCTTCGTGAAGAAAACTTTATGAGCCCTCCAAGATGCCGGAGACGATATACGTTTGGTGGAAGGCAATTCGTATGAGGGATTGGGCAGGCTTGATCGCAGGGAGGCCGGAATGCTGGATCGTTTTTCAGCTACCTTGACCGGTCCACGCAGCGACGAGACGACGAACAAATGATGAGCCGCGGATATTGGGAGACGGAAAGCGTGGCGTATATACGGGATTAGGGGCAGGATGCGTGTGCGGAAGCGATTGCGACAGCGACAGTGACTGCATGCATGCATGCATGTTTAATACCCTTTCTTTTCTTTTCCCCCGCATAGTAAGCATAGCAACGGGCGTTTGGGAGGGTCAAAGAAACAGAGGGTTCAGTTAAGCAGGCAACGAAAAGGAAAAAGATCTTGGAAGTTCAGTCACCAAAACCTACTAATCTGTAATGGAAGAGGAATCTTCTCACATTCTTAAATAACGCGGGCAAGCCAAGAGCCCCGTGGGCTGTCTAAATGATTTTCTAATCGTTCACCGCCGCGGCTGCAGCCGCCTTCATCATCGGGACTGGTATGCAGTCATACGCTAGCCTCCTTACGGTGTGGTCCCGATGATCCATTCCGCTTCGGTTCAAGGAAGCCATGGGGGACGGGAGCAGTGTAACTTGACTGCGTAATTGTTTGAACCCTGGGGGTGGTTTTATGTGCAGATTGAGTGGTCCGAGTTGGGTTGACGTAGTTGGGACGCCTTCCGTCTTGGCTCTGTTCGGAGTTCGCCATATGTGGGTTGGGATGGATGGTATGACTGACGGCTTTTTGTGTGTAGATTGAGTTGGGGGATGTTTGGTGTTATTTCGCTTTTTGTGGCAGTTTCCTGATACTGGTAGCGTGACGGAAATCCATACGCTACAGCGGCGAGTTGTTGTCGTATCATTTTCGTTTATGACATCAACCCGCGAAAGTCAGACTGGGGCTCCTCGGCCATGAAAGGGCCAAGTTGTTAACGACTAGAAGAGTTATGTAACGTACGTGTGAGTAGTATAGCAACATTCAGTCGAACTGACTTTGCCAAGCACTAAAATCGTTCTTCGTGTTATGCATTTAGGGTCTATACAATGCTTGTTATTTTGTATAATATAGTGTCTTTCGCACCTCTGTCATATCATATCCTAGGAGCAGCCTTCCGTGGGACTGACTCGTCCAATGGTGATGAGTCAAGGGCGTGCAACGTTGTACCGACATGTGGTCAATCGTTGGTCAAAGCTCGGACAGTGTTATACATTTGTTTAGTATACCGCAGCATCTTAATATACAACGACTTTTCAAATCGGCGAAGACTATTGAGAGGGGTCTTGGTGCTTGAAGCACTGTCTAGGATAGTCGGCTCTAGTAATGTTAGAGGTTTAACAGAATCTATTTTAGAGTTCTTGAATGTAGCCTTGGTATAGTCGACTGTAATGCTTTTGACTCTACTGTGCGTGTGTTTGGGTTTGCTCGGGGATTTGGTCATGTGAGGATGACTGGAGAAAAAAGTTCGACACTACTGTACGTGTCTTTGGGTTTGCTCGAG
>MU006843.1:17135-29030 GCA_010093635.1 Massarina eburnea CBS 473.64
CTTATATAATAGGTAACTAGGAAGTTAGCTTATTATAATTATCTATAATAGCTAAGTATAGAGTTACGTGCTTATATATAATAAGAAAGTAAAAGTAGCCTACTTAATTATATATATAGATTAAGTAGTTACTTAGTATACCTCTATAATACTTAAGTAGCTATATAGACGTTATATATAGGCGTACTATCTAGAATTATTAATAAGTTAGTAGCTTCTAAATTACAGACTCGCTGTTAGAATTATACTAATAGCTACTAGTCTTTATTAGAATTATAGCTACTAGTATAAGAGATAAGTAGTATAAGAAGGCTAGAGTACTATAATAGTAGCAATTATATATATTTAAATAGAGATAAGATAAATCCTTAAGGGATTTATAAAGCTCTGTATAAGAGAATATATATACTAAGTTATAGTTATATAACTCTATTAGGTAACCTATTAGTATCTAGTATATACTAAGAGGTCTCTAGGTAGGTTCTAACAGAGATAGGCGTAATAGCTAGGTAGTAGCTACTAGATAGTATAAAGGACAGAGTAAAGTAGATAGAAATATGTTTAGAAATAGTTTAGATAGAAACGCGTTAGTATAGCTAGGGACGTAAGTAAACGTTAGTACTAACTAACTCTACTACTTACTCTATTTATTCCTCTAGTAGATTACCTTTCTACTACCTTTAAAGGTTTCTTCTTTATTACTACTACTATACTTTACTTAAACTAGTTTAAGTACCTTAAGCGTGCTGTAGGGGAGATAGATAGCAGCACTTAAAGCTTCCTTATAAGTAAGGTCTCTATTACTACCTACTCTTTACTAGATAAGTAATACTATAAACTCTTCTAGTCTAGAGTAACTCTAGATATATTACTCTCTAACACGCCTCCTTACGCTCTTAGTGCTAGCTAGCTACTTTCTAACAAGACTAATAAGATAATAGTACGTAATCCTATCTTTATTACCTACTCTCTCTAGTTAGCTCTCTAGCTACTATATAAGTTACTCCTAGAGGACACGCTAGATAACATATTATAAAGGCGTCTTATATAAGTTATATACGTTCTAGCCTAGAAAGAAGATAGTAATAGAGTAGTAAAGAAAGATATTAAAAAAGAAGATAGTAATAGAGCAGTAGAGGAGAATATTAAGGAGGATATTAAAGAGGACGTTAAGGAGGACGTTAAGGAGGATATTAAGGAGGATATTAAAGAGAATATTAAAGAGGATATTAACTTAAATATTAAGAGAGATATTAAGAAAGTACTACTATTAGTGCAGTAAACTAAGCGTAGTACTACGTCTTCTTCTACTTCTTTATTACTTACTCCTAAACGCTACTACTTTAACTTACTTAGCTATACTAGCCTGTAAGACTCTATATTTAATTCTCTCTCTCTAGGCTTATAAGACCTTATTAAAGCACTAGCCTTACTTATAATAACTACTATTATAAATAATAACAGTTACGCAGAGTAAGCGCAGAGAAAGAGGTAGAAAAGGCGTAAGTAAGTAAAGTAGTAGTCTCTTAGCTTTATTAAGCTCTATAATACTATACTACGTCTTAAGTACGCTACGTACTACGCGCTACTACCTATAGAGGTACCTAATATCTTCTAGGTATTTAGATAACGTGCTAGAGACTCTACTTTCTATAATATAGCTAAGTCCTCCTACGTTATAGCTATAGGTATACTAGAGAAGGCCTATACCCTTAGTAATCTATTAGCTTAGCACTATACTATTTCTTTTCTATAGACCTAGCGTACCTGCAGGACGCCTTTTCTCTTTATAGACGTGCCTACTAGCGTACCTGCCTTCTCTTTACTCTTTACTTAAAGAATAGGTAAGGTATAGATGCGCAGGACGCGCCTGTCCTAGAAGAGTACTATAGATAAGGCGTTCTACTGCGCCTAGGACGTAGTTAACTACTATAAGAAGCTAATAACTACTATCTATATCTAGTACTACTAGGCTATAGCCTTCCTTAGCTATACTTACGCAGATAAGATTACGCAGCTTAAGTAAGAAGATAAAGAGAATAGCTAAGGCCTAAGCTAGAGCTGTAATAAGAGAGGTAACCTCTATACTAAAGCTATATTAACGCTGCTCCTACTTATATATAAAGGTAAAAAGAAAAGTAAGTTTAAAAAGTAGCTATACTATACTAACTACTAGTATAAAGTAGCGCAGGTACTTAGCTAGAGTAGTCTCTATCTTATCTCTAATAATATTATCTTTAATACCTAGGCTAAGTAGACGCTGCGTGTAGATAAGTAAAGGATCTAGCTAGAGCTTATAAAGAGAGTTAACTTAAACACGCATAAGGTAAGTAAAGAGCTAGATAGTTAGCTAGGCGCAGACAGTATCTTAGGCAGCCTTATCTATAGAAAAGACTAGCTCTACATTAAAGAGGCTAGGTATAAGGTAGAAAAGGTTATAGATAGTAATAATAAAGCTATACCTACGCTATCTTCTATACTAAGTACTAAGTTAGATACGCCTCTAGGCTAGTGTAGTCTTCTAGAGCTTTTCTAGCTATAACTACTATTACACTGTAATAATAATACTAAGCTTACTCTATCTTCTATAATAAGCGCTAGGTTACTAGTACCCTTAGCTTAGCGTACTCTTCTATAGCGTTTTAGATTATAAAGGTTAGTACTAGTAGATAGCTCTAAAGCTAGATAGTATATATATCTATTATACTATAACCTTACTCTCTTATATAGCTAATTACGCCCTAGTATAGACTACTTAATTCTAGCTAGTTAGGATTAACGTATAGATTAACACTAGAATCCTATTATAATCTCCTAAGATACTATTAGCTAGTTATCTACGCTTTTTAACTAATCTAACACTATCTATAATATTATTAAATTATACCTTATAGGTTAGTAATAATCTTAATTACGTTAAATACACTACGCACAGTAAAAAAGCTAGTAATTTACCCTAGTTACTAGATAGCCTACTACTTTAATAAGAGCCTTTTTATATTAAGTTGCCCTATATAGATAGATACTCTAACCTGCCTGCAGGCGTTAATCCTTACAATTCTTTTTATTATTTAACCTCTTCTTTAACGCTAACGTACTTAATTAAATTACCTATTATATAAATTAGTATACTAAAAAGTAGCGTTTTAAGTCTCTTATAACGCTATATAAGCGTAGCTAGAAGCCTATATTAATAGCTAAGTTATATACGTACTTTATAATAGTAATATAGGTATACACTATAAGCTATCTCTAGTAGAGTACTAGAGATAGGCTTATCGCTATAGGCTTACTTCTATAACTAGAGAAAAGATATCCTGCTAGCGCTAGTAGTAAATTAATTACTACTTATACTATATAGACCTATAGTAGAGTTTTTAATTACTATTTAGATGCGTCTAGGACCTTAGTAAGGTAATAAGAAAGCGCTCTCTATAGTATAGGAGACCTAGAACTTACCTCTACGTTAATAAAGCTATTATAAGGTTTACTAGGCGCGCTAGCGAGGTTGTAGTTATTAAGTCTCTAGAGACCTAAGGCTTATACTATCTTTCCTTACTAACTTTAGTATAGCTCCTTTTCCCCTTATATACTATTATCTATCTATATAATAGTAAAAAGCTATCTATATTATACTATTATATAATACCTAGAGTACTTTATAACCTATATAAAGAGGATAGAATAACTTCCTCTATTTACGCGTTTAATAATAGCCTCTATTAATTAATTAACGCTGCTGCGCAAGCTTATAATATTAACTTAAATATTATACGCGCGCGTATAAAAGGACGCTAACCTATATAAATTACCTATTAATATAGGTAGAGAATATTACCTGTAGCTAAATAAGCTATAGTTAAGTACTGTAGGTATCTAGCTAACGCTAGATTTTCTATAAGGCTTAATACTCTACAGTACTTTATTTACAAAGTTAAATTAAGTAATAATTACAGCCTAACGCCTTACTATACTATAACTTTAATTAGTTTTAACTACCTATAATAGTTCTTTAAAAGAAATCTAGAGCTCTACGCTATATACGTATACTTACAGGATTTAGAGCATTTAATTACGTTTAATAATCCTTTAGTAGTTAATAGTTTCCTAACTACGTACCTTAATACTAAATAACTCTATAATGTTAATATTACTAACGTTTAGAATATAGATAAGATAGGCTATATACTAGGTTATATATAAACTATAAGAGTTATTTACTTTAAAAAGCGTAACTTAAAGAAGACTATCTCTAGTAACTATAAGAGGGCGTTAACTATTAAGTTAATTTTAATAGATAGCTAAGCAACTCTACTATACGCAATCTTTAAAGGCTGTAACTTTTAAGCTAAGTTTATAAGGAAAGTAGTAACTACACTTAGCTCTAGTAGTAAGATTACTATTACAGAGAATAGATAGAGCAATACCTATTAGAGTTTTAAATAGCTTAAATATTTTAAGTATTATTTACAGAGACTAGATGTGTAGGACCTTACTAACTAAAACGCTAGCAATAACAACACAACTACAGACTAGCAACTTTCTAAATCTCTTTATTTAGGTTATCGTATCCTTATTATAGATAGCTATAGTAGCTATAAGAGTATTAACTTTATAAAGTACTACTAGGATTATAAAATTATCCTAATTTACCTCTCTCCTTATAGTACGCATATACTATAACTACTAGACCTAGTAGTATTTATATAATTTAAGCGCGAGTACTCTAAAGAAGTTAATTAGCTCTCTAAAATTAGCTATATAGGTGTTAATAGAGAGACGTTTCTAGAGGTATACGCTAAAGTATAATTTAGGTGCCTCTATCTAGATACTATTACTAACGCCTTTGCTACTATAGGTATTAATCTCTATAATAAATTAGTACTATTATAACGCTGTACATAAAGAGATAGGCCTACTACTCTAGAAAATAGTACTTCTATAGAGAATTTTAACAAGCTACTATTATTACTATTTAACGCGCCTTTACCTTTAACGTTTAGTGTACACGCCTGTTACGCTACTATAATAGTTAACTATAGTACATTAGATAGAGCTTAAAGAGTAACTCTAACTAAGCTTCTAAACTATACTAAAAAGCTTGTTATAGAGAGAAGCTTACTATAGTAGAAGAATTAAGAGTTATAATAATATAAAGATAAAAGGAGTACTTACAAAGGTAGTAAAGGTAAAAAGCTACGTATAATAGAGACTATACTTATAGTAGAGTAACTATAGTCTCTAATTAACGTATATAAAGCTTCTAATAAGGCTATCTTATATAAGAAGGCCTAGCGTACTAAGCAGAGGTGCTAGAAAAAGGTTATACAGGAGAGGCTTACTAAGCTATCTCTATAGAAGAAGAAGACTAAAGGAGATGCCTAGTAAGTAAGGACTATACTATAAGATAGTATAAAGACTACTAATAAAGTATATCTAATAGTTACAAGGAAGTATAAGGTACTAGCAAAGGTAGAAGGTAATTTAGTTAGAAGACCTATAGAGGCAGCGTTTAGAAAGGTTATAGTAGTAAAGGATAAAGTACGCAGTACAGAAGCTAAGCTATAGAGCTTATAATTAGTTAAATTATATAATAATAACCTCTATAAGCTATTACAGAAGGCACTCTACAACGTAACTAATACTATCTAGGACCTAAGAAAGTCTTAAAAAGGCTCCTTACAGGAGACTTAAGGCTTATCCTAGCTTAAAGAGACGATAGAGGCTTCTTAAAACGCTAATACAGAGCCTATTAAGAGTTAATTTAACTCTAACAATTTAATAATCAATGCCTATAAGGAGGACTTTAGCTAGGCCTTAGGTAGAGAGACTTTAGAGGATAAAACCTTCTTAAATCTTAGAGAGTTACTTAACTACATGTAGCTTACGCTTAGTTATAGCCTTAATTTATATAGTAATAGTATATAGTATAAAGTAGCCTTTAGGCTAGCTTATAAGCCTTCTATATAGCTTCTCTAAGCCTTAAATCTCTAGTTTTCTATATATATTTATCTATCCTGCGCTAATGCCTACTAAGCCTGCTAACTCGTACGTTTATAGTGTACCTAGAGGTTAATAAGGCCTTAATAGCTGCTCTATCTTTCTTCTTTATCTAGCCTCTATATTTATTATAGTTATCTATAGATTATAAAGGTAGCTAAGTAGTAGTAATACAAAGTGCGCTTCTATATTAGCTTTACTAGCTTAAAAATAATACAGTTAGATAGAAAGTAATAGTAGAAAAATAGGTTTTAGGAAACTAGATTCCTATTAACAGCTACTGTATATATAACTTTCCTCTTATTACTCTTACTACTACTTACTAGCCTTTAGTAATAAAGCTTTAGTATTATCTGCACCTGCGTCTAATCTATAGCAGGTCTTACTAGCCTACTCTATTATTCTACTAAACTCTGCACTATACTATAGCAGAAAACCTCCTTTATATAGTCTCTCTCTACTTACATCCTATAGCTTGCCTATTTAGCCTAGGCGCAGTCTACTAAAATTAAGTAGCCTAGAGTAAATATAAGTAGTCTAATAAGCAGCCTAAGGATCTACTTATTAGGTAACTAGGCAAGCTAGGCGTCTGTTAGTAGTAAGTTATAAGTAGCAAGGCTAAGGTTAGTACCTTAACTAAGAGAGTAAGAGGAGATAATAGTAAAGTAAGTAGTTATAGCTATATACTGCGCCTAATAGTCTAAGTTAGCCTAAGCCTATGCTAGACCTATACGCATACTAGTAATAATAATATCCTCCTAGACGTGCTCCCTATTAGTAAGTAAGTAGGTAGGTAAAGAGGATAGCTCTCTCTTAATAATAGTGCTAATAGCCTTATAGTACTAGTTACTAGTATAAAACTATATAGGAATGTTAGCCTAGGCGTTAGAGTTCTCTATGTTATAGCGCACTGCAAACAATATAAATAGGTAACTAGTAAAGAAAAGAAAGTTATATAGTGTTTAGAGTACTATATAGTAGTCTATAGTAGGGACAGTATTAAGCACGTAGAGAATAATAATACACTTAAAGCTATTAGGTAGGAAGCCTAGTAAGGCTTAGATCTAGTAGTAGAGACTACCTTTAGTTGTATTAGCGCAGAGGAGATAGACGTAGGACAAGTTACTAGAGAGGTAGATGTTATAGCTAGTAGTATAGAGTGTAAAAGGTATATCTATTATAATAAATCTATAGAAGGCCTTAATAGTAGCGTAGAAGTCTATAGAACTAATAGCTATCTTTGCGCGCGCTAGGCTAACGCTAGCGCCTAGACTAATCTTAAAGTAGCTATTACTAGGCTGTAAGTTTATAAGATACAGCGTAAGGTTAGTATTAAGTACTCTTGTTAAGTCGCATATAGCTGCCCTACTAACTAGATAGGTATTAGCTATCTTAATATTAATAAAAGTGTATAGGATAACTATAGTAGTAGATATAAAGGCTAGTGTAAAGGCTAATATAAAGGCTACTATAGGCTAATATAAAGGCTAGTGTAAAGGCTAATATAAAGGCTACTATAGAAGAGTTATAAAGAAAGGTACGTAGATAGAGTCTTAAGTACTTACGTTCTTTCTAGTCCTAGAACTCTACTAAGCCTTAGTAAAGGCGTAAGGTAAAGGCTAGACGTTAAAGTGTAGTATAGAGGCTAGACGTTAAAGTATAGTATAGAAGCTAGACGTTAAAGCGCACTATAGAGGTAGCCTATAAATATAAAGCGTAGAGGCTAGACGTTAAAGCGTACTATAGAGGTAGCCTATAAATGTAAAGCGTAGAGGCTAGACGTTAAAGCGTACTATAAAGACCTGCCTAAAGTGCTTATAGATTTAGATAATATAATCTAGACTTAGCTACACTAATAGTAAGTCTGTAATTCTTATTCTATACTATAATTTTAGTATACTAGAGGAATATTATACTAGTAGTAACTGTGCAGTAGTCGCGTTATCTAATCTCCTAATCTCTGTAACCTAAGGTTGTTAATACTTATATAGTTAACTATTACTAGTTAGTTTCTAGAGTTACAATGCGTTTTCTAAAGTTATACATACCTCTTAAACTACTATCTATCTTTTTAAGCCTCTGCGATAGCTACTACCTATATAGCTTATTACCTGTTAGTTGCGCACCCTAAGGGCTACGCATTACTCCTAGAGGTAGACTACTTTACTAATGTCTAAGAGTTATAACAGCGCCTTTTTAATATTAATAAAGTTATTAAGATAAGTGTAGAGTAATAGAAACGCGTATAGCTGTAAGTTAATAATGTATAGAGTTACTAGAGTAGTAACGTAGAGAAGGCTTACTTCTCTATCTTATTAAAGTGTTAATTCTAGTGCACGTAGGCGTTAAAGAGCAAGAGCACTAGAGAGCGCGCGCAATCTCTCTAGAGAGTTAATACTAGTAATAAGTATAGGATTATTATTACTATACAATTCTACACGCTATCTAGAGTTAATTTAAGGACCTTCGCGTAGTATAAGCTTATTAATACGCCTGTAGATAGAGTAATAGTCTCTAGGACAAAGAGTGCTACTACGTATAACTATTTATTTAAAGATAGTAACACCTTTAAGCGTAACTCTAGATTAAAGAGAGTAGTAGAAGCCTAGGTTATAAAGGACTACGTAGAGTCTATAGTAGCTCGCAATATAAAGGTAGATAATAATCCTAGGGCTAAAAGGTAACTACTTAATGTAGGAGGCAGGACTTTTACCTAGAAAGATATCTATAACGCTAGCGCTGCGCACAAGAGAGTAAACCTAGATCCTAGAAAGGTAAGTAGCTTATACTTAGAGGATTAACAAGTACTAGAGTTAGTAGATTAGCTCTAAGGGCAGGTAGAAGGTGCGTTAGTAGTTCTAGTTCTAGTGTTAAGTTGTAATAGTTACTACCTAGCCTTAGTATATCTTAGCGCTTTATTTATAATACTCTAAGTGTACTTTTACTAACCTATACACCTCTATAGACTTCTACTATTACTAGAAAATCTCTATAACTTAAAAACTTAATAGTAAACAGTCTTACAGCGTCTATTTTGCCTACCTAAAGCGCCTAGAGTAGTTATAGTAGTATAGTTATCTAGTTCTAATAGATACTATATATTAGACTAACTAGCTAGAATAGCTATTATATACTATAATAGTGCGCTCTTTATATAACTAATAGATCTCTACCTTACACATCCTTACAAAGCACTCTAATAGGGACATTATTATAGAAAGATTAAAGACCTTAAAGCGCTAGTACGTTATTAAGTTAAAACACTAACTATACTAACTATTTTAGGTATAGAGGCTAGCGCGTATAGTAGTTATAGTACATCCTTATAGATAACTTAGCTACTAAATAGTAGGCTTTTAAGCAGGCCTTTCTGTACCTAGGAGATAGTAACTATATAGTAGACTACTTACTCTATATAGTACACTTAGAATAAACTCTCTAGCGTTACTTTATAAGTACCTATTACTAACGCGCCTTTACCTATATACTAGCTACTCTAAAGTACTATTAAACGCGCCTAGGTTGTAATAACTTATGTAACTCTACTATACACGCTCTTAATAGGATAAACACTACAGAGACTTAGGCGAAGGTTAAATACCTAGAGAATAACTAGTTTAAGTTAAAAAAGCTATAGGCTAACTGCTATCGCTAGTATAGTTACCTATTACTACAGGTTAAGACTACAAATCCTGTTAAAGGCTAGTACTCTAGCCTTAAAGGCTAGGCTAGAAAGGATTAACTCTAGTCCTTTAGCTTTAAAGAGATTACCTAGTATATACTCGCAATTGCGCGTTAGTATAATAATAGAGAGTCTACTATAGAGCGTTAATTCTGTACACGTAGTACTCCTCTAGTAATAGAGTTTCTCTAGGTTAGCAGGCTGCCCTATCTTATATAATAACTTATCTAGAGAGAGTATAAGCTCCTAGATAACGCTATTAAAGATAAGTTACTAGCTAAGGTTAAGGACAACGCTATTAATTACTATTATATATTCTTCTATAAGTATTAGTTACCCTATTGCTATATCTAGGCTTAGAATAGTCTCCTGTAACTACTTAAATAGAATAATATTAATTACTAGCTCTATATATAGAAGGACTCTAGCTTTAAGGTCTATTAAATAATAGACGTTACCTATATTGCGAGTACTATTAATAAAGATATTAGTGCTCCTAAACGCTCGCGACTCTATATATAAGACGCTTTTAAATCCCTTAATAACTAATTCTTTAAGTTAAACAAGTAGGCAGCGCATATACTGCCTAACTAGAGAGAGGCGTTTATAGACTAGTAGACTCTAAAGCTAACTACTCTAACTAGCTAGGCCTAGCAACTAGGATTAGCTAAGTTTTGTACAGAAAACGCTATCTAATTACCCTTAAACTAAGGCGTTATTAAGTTTAAAGCTTATAACTCTATAGCTAACGCGCTAATCTTCTCTGCATATACTATAGCCTATTTAGATAAATAATTAACTCTTACACTATACTATTCTCTGTATAATTAAGGTCTAAAGGCTATCCTACATAGATTACCTGCGTAGCAATTAATTTCTAAAATAATGCTAAATCTAAGCTTAAAACACTAAAATCCTTGCAAAATAATTATAACACTAAGTTAAAATCTTATAATAGACCTTATAATAGTTATTAAGTAACTATAATAAACTATATACGCACAGCGCGTTATTCTATAGCTTAGAAATTAGTACTATATAAAATAATAGTAAGTATATTAGAGGTACTTAGTTATCTAGTCTTAGCCTAGCTTATATAATTAAAATCTACAAGCACTTTAGGCAGGTCCTACTATAGAGGTAGCCTGTAAATATAGGATAGAGAGGCTAGATATTAAAGTGTACTATAGAGGCAGCCTGTAGATATAGAATAAAGAGGCTAGACGTTAAAGCGTACTATAGAGGTAGCCTGTAAATGCAGGATAGAGAGGCTAGACGTTAAAGTGTACTATAGAGGTAGCCTATAGATATAGGATAGAGAGGCTAGACGTTAAAGTATAGTATAAAGGCTAGACGTTAAACTATAGTATAGAGGCTAGACGTTAAAGTGCACTATAGAGGTAGCCTATAAATGCAGAGCGTAGAGGCTAGATATTAAAGCGTACTATAGAGGTAGCTTATAAATATAAGATAAAGAGGCTAGACGTTAAAGCGCATTATAGAGGTAGCCTATAAATATAGAATAGAGAGGCTAGACGTTAAAGCGTACTATAGAGGCAGCCTATAGATATAGAATAGAAAGGCTAGATATTAAAGCGCACTATAGAGGCAGCCTATAGATATAGAATAGAGAGGCTAGATATTAAAGCGTACTATAGAGGTAGCCTGTAGATACAGGATAAAGAGGCTAGACGTTAAACTGTAGTATAGAGGCTAGACGTTAAAGTGCACTATAGAGGCAGCCTATAAATATAGAGCGTAGAGGCTAGACGTTAAAGCGTACTATAGAGGTAGCCTATAAATGTAGAGCGTAAAGGCTAGATATTAAAGCGTACTATAGAGGTAGCCTATAAATATAAAATAGGGAGGCTAGACGTTAAAGCGTACTATAGAGGCAGCCTATAAATATAAGACAGAGAGGCTAGATATTAAAGTGTACTATAGAGGCAGCTTATAAATATAAGACAGAGAGGTAAGAAATATCCCTTATATAGCTAATTACGCCTAGCTTACTAGTAGGTAGTGCTAGTAGTATAGTAGTTACTATATTTCTATACTTACTCTATATAGTATATTATACTCTACGTTAGATTAGAGGTAGCTTATTAACTACTTAAAGTAGCTTAAGTTGTAATTATGTTACTGCTGCGTAGTACTACTTAAAGTAGCTTATTAACTACTTAGGTAGCTTAAGTTATAATTATATTACTACT
>MU006844.1:0-27999 GCA_010093635.1 Massarina eburnea CBS 473.64
CTCTCAGAGAGTTGAGAAATCGGCCGTCTTTTCGGCCAAGACGCTAAGGGCGACAGGGGGAGGGGGCAACCCGTTCATGCTCCACCCTTGTATGTCTGTCCGATACCCTGTTTGCCGTGACCCGTTGCCCCAGAGCTCACGAAAGCCGGCCATGCGAGTAGACTTACATAGTGGGGCACGGGACTCGGACGCTTAGGCTAGCATCTCCAGTAGAGGACCCACCCGTACTGAAATCACAAGCAGTTCCTACGCCTGTTGTTGGCGAGTAGCTGTGTGCTCAGAATAGCCGTTCAGATCTGCCTCGAGAACAGCCACATTCTATGCGACGCTACGCTGCGCTAACAGGCGCGATACCTGGTCGTCGATGTACGAACAGTGTGGCTCTACCCGGTTGATGCTGCAGAGAATGGTGCAGAAGATACTGCAGAAGAATTACCGGTAGGTCGGACATCCAGCACCAGAGACCAGTATGATGGTTTGGTCCAGAACGTGAGCAACAAGACATGTCCGTGTTGAAACGCGGCGAAAGTGTGTCAGAGGATGCGGGAGTCCGCAATGCTGCAGGTACCCGTGAAGCTACATAAGTAGTATGAAACGGCCCCAAGTGCAACTGCTGTCCCCTTCAAGCAGCCGGTCGATGTCGGACATTACCAAGGTCGCTGGCGGAGTGAGAAGCCGCCCGCAACCCGTTGATCTGTTAGCATTTCCTCATCTCCGGGAGAAGCTTGGTGACTACGTGTATGTCATAACTCTCTCTCTCTCATCGCCTAAACGGCTTCCGTGTAAGACGTCACCCCAAGCAGAAACCTGTCGAATCGAAGCTAGAATACAGTCTTGACTCGCCTCGTCGACGATCACAGACCCCACTATGGTGATCTTCCTCCACAGCGAAGAGGCAAGACGGCAGAAGGACCGACTCATAAATGGTTAAAGGAACAGCAACGTGAAATAAAAGCAAATGCACAAACATGATCATGACCCCGCGCCTAACATTACCCGCCTTACCTACCTGCAGACGTTGAGAGGGGAGGTGGAAACTAGCCGCCCACCGCCCACCGCCCACATGTGCAGGAAGCATCGGACAGATGGAGACTAAGACCAACGGACCAGACACTACGTCTAGAGACGGTAAGCTAGCAGCAGATGATGGAAAGGCGGCCGATGGCATACCTAACTGTGTCCACTCTTCGTACATTGTCATTTTCCAATTGCATACATACACGGAGACACGGTGAGAAAACATACCGTGTCACAGCGCGCTTCATTCGCATGTGATAGCATCGTCACCAGGGCCTCCAAACACCCCGTGCCGATAACCGGCATAAAACGCCGTACTTAGCACCGTACTTGCGACGAAAACTTAACCGCACCACGTCCACCGCCTCCAGAACATCAGCGCGCATAGCCCGCAATGGCTGTTGCCCCCGTCCCCATCCCCACCCCTTCCTCGAGAGACCTCCTTCCACCCCTCCTAGCCTGCCTCTCAACCGCCAGCGTCTCGAAACAAGCGCCACCCGCCCTGCTCCCCCTCCTCTCGCCCATCCTCCGCCAGCGCGTCCAACTGCTCGCCTCAGACGACTGGCTCTCGCTGCTCTGCTGGGACAACCAAGCGGGGTCGAAACTGCCGCAAGTCGTGAGCAAGATCCACGTCGAGCCGCACCCCGCGTCCGGCGAGGTCGAGGTCGAAGATCCGGACCAGATTTTGTACAGGCGGTCAGACCCGGAGACGCTTCACGCGAGGCTTATTCTGGGCGAGTATGGTATTGTGCCGGCGTATCTGTGGTGTACGGGCGGTGACGGGGGGAGTCGCTGGGAGTTGGCCGAGCTGAGGGGCTTGGAGGATGCAGATGATGGGACGGAATGGTTTCCGACCCTGGCGGAGGCGAACGAGGCAGGCTTCAGGCGCAAAGCTGCCAAGACGAATGGCGCTGCGAACCAGACGGCAAGCACGGCGGAGGCAGAGCTTGAGAAGAAGGAAGAAGATGACGACGATGCGTACTGGGCCGCATATGACAGGACGCCCAGCGGAACGCCAGCGCAGAAGCACTCGCCGGCCCCGCCTACGACTAGCAGCAAGATACAGGTTGGGCCAACGCAGTCTGAGTTGGAGTACTTTGCACGCTATGCTTCCGAGGTGCAACCAGCGATGGACCCTCATGATCCCGATGAATTGGCCACTGCACCGGGAGAATCGACGCTCAACGGCAACTCTTTCAGCCTCGAAAAGAACCTTCCCCCGACCGCAGACGCCACGCAAGGCGCGAACGGCGACCGAAGAGACTCGGCGCGCGATCTAAAGGTGGAACACATTGAGACCGTGGACGATCGGTTCACGGCACTGAACCACCCCCGCCCTTCCTCGTCCGCATCCTCGAACTCGGTGGAGAAGCTCGAGCGAGAGGCGGAGAGCCACAGCCAAGCCGAGCTCGCGATCAAGCAGCACATCAGCACAGACTTCAAGAGTTTGTTCCGCTTGGCCCGCGCCACAGGCATTGAGCGCGAGGAGTTTGAGAGGATCATCAAGAGGGAGCTGGAGGTGCTTCCTCTACTGGAGCAGGATAACTGAGCTACTTGCGCGGCAACTCACGATTTCCATGTTTGTTATAGATTGGGGTTTGGACAGAAAAAGGAAAGAAAAGGAGAGAAAAGTATGACTAGCATGGCGTGCATTTAGCATTTTGATGATGAATGATGAACGAGGCACTTTTGTGTTATTGCATCACAGCGGCGTTTTCGTTTCTATGGCATATTGCACGGCTGCTTTCAGGTAGCTCACGTATATATCTTACGTAGTATTACGAATATATATATATCATTGACTTGGGAAATGGTTTCTCTGCCTGAAATTTTATAATGATGGATATCGAGGCAGAATGTCAGAGGACCTGCTACTATGGCCTTCGCTCACGCCTTCCTCCTCCGGCCGCTGCCAGTGGATACCTTCGCCCCGCTCGCCTTCAACTGCTCCAGCACATCAATCGCGTTATTACCTGTCGCATTTAGCGTCCTCTCCGTCTCGCTTCCCCGGCCGATTTCCTCGACAACGTTGCTCGGATCGGCAGCGCCAATGATCGGTACTTCAGAAGCGAGCCATTGCTGGAAGGGCTTCGCGACAAAATACCCGTCGGAAGTGAACCACCGCGTCATCGGCGCACGGATATGAATCTTCTGTTGCAAATTCGAGCCCGCAGGCGTGAACAAGACGTCGCATTCATAGATGGGGATATGTTTTTTCGTCGAGGACGCAATGCGTACCTACGTACAGTCAGCATCACTCTCTCAGCCCATCAATCATGATCATGCACCCACCTTCCCGGTGCTCCCCTCGCCCTCGTACACCGTACCCGCCTCGACAAACCACAGCCAGTAGCTGAACGCGGAGTTCAGGATAAAGTAGGCGACGACGGCGGGTGCGGTGTACGGCTTCGAAGCCTCCCAGCCGAACTTGTAGTCAAAGTAGAAGAGGGCGCCTGCGATGATGACGGCGCTGTAGCCCAGGACTAATCGGACATCGGTTTGGTTATGGATTTGGCGGAACTTGAGCGAGTGGAGGTAGTTTGGGAGGGCGTCATCGGTGGTGTTTTTGAGATCTATACAGTATCAGTCATGTGCTGCTCAAGCAGGATGTTGCCGAGGATGGATTACCGGCCAGTGAATGTACCGCTATTTTCGTGGTCGCCGACATTGTGACTTTGCTGAATGCGCGGAGTAGAAGCTGCGGAGAGACGTGGGAGGATGTGCTGGAGCTTGCGCAGCGGACGTGGTGGGCTTGGTGGAGGGCAAGGTGTTCACAAGAAAGGCACGACCACACACCCCTGTCACCCAAACCACCGGAGAGGCTCCGCCGTGAGCTTTCATCATCCCACAACGACAACACCACCCAACCCTCCCTCTCCAGCCACACCTCTCCAATCCGTTTCCTGTCGCCAAAATGGCCCAGCCCGTGGTGCAGACGATCCACCGGGACCCCGCCTTGTTGTATGCATCCCGCCAGAGTCGAGAGTCCGCGCTGATGATATTGTAGCTGGTGGATTCTGCTCCCTATTACTGTGGTCATGGTACGCCGCCCCCCTCGTCCATAACATGTGTCCATCCTCTAATTGTGTCTATAGATATTGACGGGTATCCTCCGCCACTACGCAATGACCCTCCTCCAAAGCGCGCCCAAAAAGCAAGCCCTTCCTCAAATCCGGCAACAGCGCTGCCTCGTCCGAGGCGTGCAACTGCGTCAAAATGCCAATGTGCTCTCGCCGATCTCCTTCCAGGCCCGCAAAGCGTATATGGTGTCCGCGTACCAGGAGGGGAAGTTCCTGGCCGAGCCCGAGAACAGAGGCAAGCCGCGCCCAAACCCGATGAGCGATCCGGCGGCAATGGAGGGCATGATGGGCATGATGAAGGGGAACATGGCGATGATGATTCCGCAGACGCTGATTATGGGCTGGATCAATGCTTTCTTCTCGGGCTTTGTTATCAGTGAGTGGTGTCCGATGAGATGAGGGATGGGACGGCGGCTAATGTTGGATAGTGAAATTGCCATTTCCGTTGACTCCGCAGTTCAAGTCGATGTTGCAATCGGGTGTGGGGACGAGAGATTTGGATGTCAGATGGGTGTCGAGTTTATCTTGGTACTTTTTGACGCTGTTTGGACTGCAGCCAGTGTACAACTTCATCCTTGGCAGCAACAATTGTATGTATACAGCCTGCGTCGACGGAAGCCCAACGAGCTAACAGTCCCCAGCTGCCAACCAGGTCACCCAACAGATGGCCATGGCCAACCCCGGCGCGGGTATGATGGGCCCTGAACAAGACCCCGACAAGCTCTTTTTGAGTGAGGCGGAGAACCTGGAGGTCCTTGAGCACCGATGGATTCTTGAAGGAATCGAGGACCGACTAATCGCCAAGATGGCTTCTTGAGTAGCCCCCGCGATTTGTAGATTGTACGAACCCGCCATCTAAAGCCACAAGTCCGAGATATGCGCTGTTCTTAGTGCGCTCCTACCCTGTTTCATTTATGCATATCGTTAGAACGTTGCCAAAATGAGAGCATCAGCGCGACGAGAGGAGATTATCCCTAACCACAAGTTGGCCTTTAGAAGCCGATGGATTCTGACAGGCTTGTCAGCTTCGATTAGACACTCCATGGTCATTCCTTCCTAGCCTGGATCCTCCACTTATTTGGTGTGAGCGAAAGAGTGAACTGTGCAACCAATAAATCAATATTGACAAGAGCATATACCCAAACTTTGAGTTGCTGTTCTCGCTGTGAAGTGGGAGCATGATGAATCAAACCGACAGGCGCCCAAGCCAAATTGTAGACGAGATCCTGATAATCCTTTATTTTATTTTAGACCAAGTCTATCTAGATCGCTAATGCTGCTCTTTCGTACATCTTGAGTATCTGTGTGGGGTGAGCACTATCTAAAGAACAAAGAAAAATGAGCACAAAGATACAAAAGGTGGAAACATGACCATGCGCATTTGGCCCTATCTTGCGCGAGTGGAAGTTGCAAAAAAAATGCAAAAAAAATGAGGATATTCCTGGTGGGGTTCGAACCTATGTCGCGTTAGTTAAGGTCAGAGACCAAGGGGAGGGGTCGTTCGTACCCACGGCATCCGCATAACCAGATGAGGCCATAAGAGTCTGACGAATCTTATAAGAACGGCGCGCTACCACTGCGCCACAGGAATGTATACCTCTCAGAGAGGTCTGTGGATTTGTGTGATTTTGAAAATTTTGAAAATTAGAAAACCTATGTAGTACGGTGGAAGCCATGCCCACACGCCCGGTTCACGTCGACGAGTCACAGCAATGGGTTTACAGTGTGAAGTCACAATCGCACAGCACCAAGGAACCGGGGTGGGGTTGTTAGTGGGGATGTAGGGATACAGGGATTACAAAGGATGATCTGACGTATTGCGGGCATCCGAACTAGCTTCGGCCAGAGCTCAAGCTCCGAGCTTCATCGACTACACATGACAAGCTCCCAAGCTCTATTGACCGCAAATTTGTGTCTTACTGCATAGACTGTCGTGATTCTGTTGCCAGGTTACCGTCGGTACGTAGCACTTCACTCTCACTTGATAGTACCCCGCCAAAATGGCAAACGAGCTTCCTGCTCCAAGCTTAGCTCGCACTTCACATCACCTTTCTCTCTACCACATGCACCTGTCTGTCTTCTCTCGTGTGCGATTCTCAACGGAAGCTGTCACTCTTTCTCTGTCGTTCCCTTTGTTTGGGGTAGCATACTTTCATTAAGTCAAGATGTACAATTCCTTCCCCATGCGCAATGCCTCCTCATAGGTCTGGGTACACGATACCGAGACCTTGAGCTCTGCACCTCCTCCGGCTGGCTAGCGACATGCTAATAGATAGACAGGCACTACTTCTACATCGTCCCGTTGGCCTTGCTACTCGGTTCGAGCGCTGCAGAATCATCAATGGGTCTCCGCGCAAAGAAGTTCACGCCGGAGGTCCTGCTCAGCGCCCCGCGTCGCTCAGAGGGCATTCCCAATTCCGACGCGTCAAAGGTCCTGTACAGTGTCTCCACGTACAGCTTCGACGATCACGCGAAGGCCTCCGAGTACGTAACAGAGCGACGCGTATTAGCACCCTGTGGATGAGTTTAACTAACCTGGTTTCGCAGGATTCGTCTGCTAGACTCCAAGAGCCAGGAATCGTCACTCGTGACTGACAAGAATGGTTCTAGCGAACCGCAATGGTTGGATGACGACACGGTGCTGCTGTTGCATGGAGACGAGGGCGGGGTCACGCACATCAAAGTCGGACCGGTACAGCACTTCGGTGATGGCAGCTATATCGCTGGAACCATAGACGGTACGTTAATGTCGAGTTAAACCTTGCGTTCCAAGCAAGGTTCCGAGGGAGGAGAGTTTGTTGACTGTGTCCCAACTTTAGGCCCCGTTGGCAACGTCAAGCTTGTCCGAATTGGCAACGGCACGTACGGTGTCGCCTTGACCGGAAAAGTGAAGCCCTGTGGCGACTTGTACAACCCCGAGAAGGCCGAGAAACCGGTGACAACTGGCCGCGAGTTTGATTCGCTCTTTGTTCGTCATTGGGACCACTACACCACCGAGAACCGCAATGCCATCTTCTTAGCTACGTTGTACAAAGAGGCGGATAAGTACAAGCTCTCGGAACTGAAAAATGCGCTCAAGGGTAGCAAGCTGGAATCTCCCATCGGTATGTAACACCCGCGTACGGACTTTCACATGTGTTTTTTGAACAACGAATCCGACAGTGCAGTTTCAGACGCCGTTGGTACCATTTAGATGAGCTTTGCTGATAATATTAGATCCCTTTGGCGGCACAGACAACTTTGACATCTCGACTCACGGACTTGTCTTCACTGCCAAAGACCCGGATCTCAATCCTGCGACGCACACAAAGACCAATATCTACCTCTCAGCTTCGAAGAACTTCTGGTTGGACATCGCCAAGGGACTTCCCGAGTTTTTCGAGGTACCCATAAGTAACTTCGAAGGTGCCAGCACGTCGCCTGTATGGGATAAGACTGGCACAAGCATCGCATTCCTGTCCATGAAGACCGATGGCTACGAATCAGACAAGAATCAGCTGTTCGTTATTCCAGATTATGTCACGCCAGGTTGGGTAATTCACCACTTCCCTGGTGGTTCCAGTGGTCAAGGTACCTGGGACAGGAGCCCGCAGTCAATTGCTTGGGGTGGAAACGACACGTTGTATTTGACAGCCGAGGCGAAAGGTCGTATGAATCTCTTCACGGCTGCAGCCCGTCCTACAGGACTCAACCCAGTACCTTCTCAGCTCGTGAAGGGCGGATATATCACGAGCGTCAAGGTCCTAAACTCTGGAGACATCTTCTTAACGTCAACGAGCCTCATCGAAAGCAGTCTATACTCGACCGTTCCTGCTGATCATGCTAAACGGACTTTGTCAGGCCAATCCTACTATACTCTCCCAGTCGATGAGAGTCCTTACGATCCGAAGTCCAGCCAACTTATCACCAAGTACGTGTCTTCCAGCACGCACTGTGGTGGGATGTTCGGCATCTATGGTCATCAAGTTAGCGAAATCAGCTGGCCAGGCGCCGCGGACGACACGGATATTCATGCCTTTGTCATAAAGCCTTCCAACTTCAAGGAAGGCAAGACTTACCCGCTTGCTTATTTGATCCACGGAGGTCCCCAAGGCGCGTGGGGAGATAGCTGGAGCACACGATGGAACCCTGTCCTCTTCGCCGAGCAAGGTTACGTTGTAATAACCCCGAATCCGACTGGCAGTACCGGCTATGGTCAAAAGTTTGTTGACGCTATTCAAAACCAATGGGGTGGCCTGCCCTACGAGGATCTTGTCTTGGGCTTCGACTACATTCAGAAAAACCTGCCTTATGTCGATACTGATCATGCTGTTGCTCTTGGCGCTTCTTATGGAGGGTATATGATGAACTGGATTCAAGGTCACGATCTCGGCCGCAAGTTCAAGGCTCTTGTTACCCACGACGGCGTCTTCAGTATGACTAGCCAGTAAGTCAATCCCGCGGAGACCCTAAAGTGGCTCCAAAACAAAGATTACAAAATGAGCATTGCTGACTTTGTATCCCCATCTAGACTTGCATCCGAGGAGCTCTACTTCCCGTTCCACGATCTCGGGGGCACTCTTTGGAACAACAGCGAGTCGTGGTCCAAATGGGATCCCTCGCGCTTCGCGGGCAATTGGGCGACACCACACCTCATCGTCCACTCAGAATTGGACTACCGACTTACCATGAACGAGGGCCTAAGCGCGTTCAACGTACTCCAGACCAAGGGTGTACACAGCAAGCTCCTCTACTTCCCCGATGAGAATCACTGGGTGCTAAAGCCGGAGAACAGTCTGAAATGGCATGAGGTTGTGTTTGACTGGATCAACGAACACGCTGGACTGGAGAAGTACACGGTTTGGAGAGCTGGCAACGTCAAGAAGCAGCCGGAAGACTCGTAGATGTCGGTGAAAAGGAGGAAACCTCACTGCGGAGCATGTCGGGGTACCACTTGTATGTTCATGTGAGCATACGGCTCTGTTGGAGATTTGAGGCCATCTTCTGGCCGCAAAGCTTTCCCAAGATTTACAGACTGCAGTTGGCATACTTCACAGGTCGGCCTAAAAATGTTCCTGGATGCATAACATGACGGTACCTTGTTACCAGTGTCACGGTAGAGACTCATCCAATGCAATGCATGACTACTCCATTCACGTCCCTTTGATGTGATCATAAAAACATAGCTGCCGACTGCCGTATTTCTTAACTAATCTACTTGCTAGTTCTAACATAGAGATCCACACTGACACCAACCTTGTGCTTCGCTTAGTGTATCCGGAGCCTTCGAGACATTTCCCAGGGGAAAGGATAGCGCTCTGGACCCTTGACGTACCCTTGGCAGCAATCTCTCGGATCGTGACCCGAGGCCCAGCCGCAAAGGTAGATGTCTCTTGGTCAGCATCGGTCTCGGCATCGGTCTCGGTTCCTATATTTGTATCTAGTAGTAGTGGTAATAGGTGGATAGGTGGGCAGAGCCGCAGAGGGACGCGTACATCCTGCGTCCGCTCCGTCCCTCCGTTACAAGGTTAATTTTCGGCAGTGCATTTGTCGCGAGAGAGGTACACATTGTGCACAGGAGCGTTGAAGTGTTCGAAATAGGCAGTAGCCATGGTAGTAGATTGAACATAGCCTTGGTACGCGGAAGATCGGATTCGAGCAACGCCTGCACCCTTCCGTGCACAAATCCATTTGAAAGATATACGCCATACAATGCAGATCCGTACATGTCCCTTCTCGCTCTCTAGAATAATGTTACAGACGCCTCACTTCCTGCACCCTCTTCATCTCCTGAACCAGCTGCTCACCACGCCACTAGCCAGGTTCCTCGCAAGGCCGGAGCCGTACAAGGCGCCCGAAGTGAAGTTGGACGCGTGGCTGAATTTGTCGCAGCGCGAGTAGGCGAGGGCGTTGGTGAGGGTGAGAACGAGTGCGATGACTATGCTATGTTAGCTCTTGTCTTCTTGCCTCCCCTAGGGAAAAGGCACTCACCAACAAGCGTCAGCCAAATAAACTCAAAGCTGACCAAGGCCACTATGGCCAACAGAATCCACAGCACCGGCTGCGCATACAGGGCGATCCAGAAGAAGCGTTTATCCGTCGCGTTCACCTGGCGCTCATTCGGGTCCGCGCTCTCAAACACCCAGCGCGAGTCTCCGGTCTGGCCATCGACCTCGTTCCACCAGCGCAGGCCGACCAGGCGACGACCGGCAATGTTCTTGAGGTAGTAGAAGTCGGTCGCGAGGAGCAGGATGGTGATGATGAAGATGAGCACGAAGTTGGAGGTGAAGAGGCGCAGGCCGAAGAGGTAGATGAGCAGGGAGGATACCCTGAAGAACAGGAACGTGAGCAGCGTAATGGGATGGCTGCTGAGTTTCCAGCTCAGGCTGCCCGGCTCGGGTGTCTGCTGCGCGGTCTCCATTGCGACGCGAGGGTGGGGATAGCTTAGCTTCGAGGTTGGTGGTGAGCTTGGGGGAGTTGGAGCTGACCTTCACGTGGCATTATTTGCGGACTTCTGAGCGGAGGACACGGACCACCCGAGCAAGTCGCCTACTTCGTCATTATTGGTCGGCTATCTGGGAGCTTTCCCCGCGTCATAGGAACTGTACATATCTCGGATGCCTCAATTGCAGTCTCCTTCTTACTTTCTACATTCTTTAATAGCCAATGGTGTAGTTGGGATCGAGCCAGAAGAGTCAAGATGGCAGCGTCACGCAACATCATCCGGCGGGCGCTCATGTACGTCCCCGGTTCCTCCAAGAAGATGCTCGACAAAACCTCCACTATGCACGTCGACACGGTAGCCTACGACCTCGAAGACAGCGTCGCGCCGCATATGAAGTCCTCTGCCCGGAGGAACCTCACCACTATACTCTCGCAGCCTCGCCCGCTTAACATAAAAGAACTCTGCGTGCGCATAAACAGCGTAGACACTGGTCTCGCGCTGGACGATCTCACCGAGGTCCTAAAAACAGACCATCTCGACGCCATCATGCTTCCCAAGTGCGAGAGCGCCGCCGATCTCCACTTCGTCACCGACGTAATACGGCACGTGCTGCCGTCACGACATCCAAGTGACTTGGTCCGCAAGGACGGCGAGAAAGAACCGATTCGCATTATTGCCTTGATCGAGAGTGCGAAGAGTATACAGAATCTACCCGAGATATGCCGAGCGAGTCCGTATATCAGTGGCTTAGTATTCGCAGCCGAAGACTTCGCGAAGGATATGAGTATAACGCGCACGCCCTCATTGACCGAGTTTCTGTACGCACGCTCGGCAATTGCGACGGCGGCGCGCGCGGCCTTGCTGCCTTCGACTATCGACCTCGTATGCACGAGCTACAAGGGCGAGGCTGGTCTCAAAACATTGGAGGAAGAGTGCCTAAACGGGAAAGGACTGGGGTTCAATGGGAAGCAGTGTATTCATCCTAGCCAGATTGATGTCTGTCAACGGGCCTTTGCACCAGGCGATGCGGAGGTGGAATGGGCGACGAGAGTCGTTGTAGGTGATGAGAAGGCGAGTAAGAGTGGAAGAGGTGCGTGGACTTTGGAGGGTAAAATGATCGATGTGCCGGTTGTCAAGAAGGCGGCGAGTGTGTTGGAGAGGGCGAAATTGTGTGAGATTGATGTGGATGCAGTGAGGGAGAGGTGGAAGGAGCAGGAGCCCGAGTAATGATTTGAAGTAGAAGTCAGAACCAAGTGTCCCGAAAGCAAAAGTGCTTCAGGCCTGGCCTGCGTACATCATTGTTCTAACATCATTCTCTAATACCCCCTCTTCCTATCTACCTCATTGATCAACTTGCCCCCATCCCTCACTCTCCTCAAATTCTCCCTCAGCAACTGGCATGCTCTCTCCGCATACACATCAGTAGCTCCGCTGATATGCGGCGTGATCAATACATTTGGTGCATCCCAAAGCGGATCTTCCTTAGGCAGAGGCTCCGGGTCAGTGACATCGAGGGCAGCACCGCTGATCTGTTTGCTCTCGAGCGCTTTGATCAAGGCCGCCGAGTCAATGACCTGCCCGCGAGCGATGTTGGCGACGTAGGTTCCAGATGGATTGGACTTGTTGAGCAGCGCGAATTCTTCGGTGCTGAGGAAGTGGGTTGTCTCTTTGCTGTGGGGATGTTAGTATAGAATAGATTGATGTCGGTGGAGAAATTATGGGTCCCGCATGATGCGGGACCATCCCCAAACACACTTTCCCGGGTCCCGACTCTCTTTCCACATCACCATTACCGACCAGCATCGTCCCTGTACGACCCCACACTCCTCCGTCCCCAAACCCAGTCCAGTTGAATCTAGAATGAAACTTGAAACTTGAAACTTACGTCAAAGGCACAGCCAGCACCAATAGATCGATCTTTGTTTCCAGGAATTTGTGCAGGCTCGCCTTGTCCAAGCCGCTGTACCACGCGCTAGGGAAGCTGCCATCAGGGTCCCCGGTTCCTGGGACAATGAATCCGTTGTCGCGGCGTGATTCGGGGGTTGGGCGCGGTGATGCCGTGTATGCGATGACGTTCATGCCCATGGCTGTCGCCACTCGAGCAACTGCGCCGCGTGGTTAGCATTGTTTTCGCGAATAGAATCTAGTTCAAGGTGGAAAGTGAAGCAGCTGTGAAGGGCGTGAGAATCCGTGTACATCGGTGGCTGATACAGCGGAGGATGCCGGGTGGCGTCGATTATAATACACATTTAGAGAATTACGGCTTCTAGGTGGGGGTTTACTGCGCGGAGAAGGGGTGTGCAAAGTGACAATCCTTATGCGCGAAGTCCGCATTCTAGTGAGAAGCTTCTCGAGACATCCGCATTTGGGAGTGATGTCTGGAGATGATTGCTTACTCCAGTGGAATAGAGAAGGGTCCGCCCTAAAAGTGGTTTGTCGAATTCGGATGTCGTCCAGTGAAACGGGGGCGGAAGGGATGTGCGTAAACTCCGGTGCATGGATGAGAGCAAGACATGCATACATGAAAAGGATGCTTCCACTCACCTTGTCTTCCGATACTTCCATAGCCCAAAATACCTACCGTCTTTCCCGGATTGTCTCGGACCCCTCGCCCGGTATCTTGCTTCCATGTCTTCTGCTTCTGCTGCTCATATAGATCGATGTACTTGTGGCTGTGGATGAGATGCATCATGATGACCCATTCGGCGATCTGGGGGCCGTGAACGCCGTTTGCGGAGAGCAGAGGGATCTTGGAGTCCGTATAGATGGGGTGTTTGGCGACATGATTCACTCCAGCGGAGGAGAACTGGATGAACTTGAGGTTGGGGGCTGCGGAGGCCGTAGGTGGCAGCCAGCTGATTGTCCAGAGGTAGGTTGCTCGCTTGTAGAGTTCTGGACAGGCGAATGAGACATTGGGACGATATTGATAACGAGAAAGACTGGGGATTGATCGGAGAACACGTGAGAAGAAAATGGAGGGGAACAGCAGTGCGGTTGCACGGATGCTGACAGAGCACATTACCTTGAGGTACGTTCACATCCTGTGGCGCATAGAAAAACTGCTGATGGATGTACTCTACATCTACATTTGGAAATTCTTCTTTGAGCTCTGCTATCGTCTTGGCCGATTCTTCTTCCTTGGCTGGCTGGACACAGAGCAGCAATTCACGTTCACTGCCGCCCCGCTGTGGAAGTTCAGACCCACCGCCCATTGTCATGTTCTAGCTGTCGATAAAGGTCTCGGGGTAGAGCGAGAGGAAATTGAGTGTTGGACAAGAAATGGTTGGGGTGACACGTAAGAGCTTTAAGTCGAGATGGCGAGCGACGAAGCTGTTATGTCGCGATTACCAATCTCGTGAGTAGTACCTTCCATCCTAAAGGCTCTGATCTTACAATCATCGTCAACATCGACCCCGTGACCCCTTCCTTCATCTTACAGAATAGGTACTTGGATTCCGAGCTCAAGACTACTCCTAGCAAATAGGTGACACCTAGATCATAAGCATGCAGTGTCAGCCAGGCACATGACGCTCAACTTCACCCCACCTCTACCCCTCCACTTATCGATAAGGGCACGAAGAGAGTCCGATACGACAACACCAACAACTCTCAAACAACCTAGCATAAGGACGTCTCTGAGGCCTCGAGTGCTGCAAGAGTAATCGAGGTGCATTGGGAGGTGACGAGGCCTGTGCCGATGCACGTATCCACACCTTCTCCGTCGTTCATATGAGAGCACTGTGGGCGCATAAACTCCAGTTCCAAAGAGGATCCCAATCCGCTTCGCCGACGCGTTTGCACACCATCAACAGAAACTTTGAGGCCTACGATGCTTCATCCCGCTGTCTTATCTATGTTGCAACCATCTGCCGTTACCGGCGAGCCGTTGATCCTTCGTCATCATTTGCGTTGCTAACGTTGGTTCTGCCGTGACACACAGAAATAATCTTATCCCTCAACCCTATTCGATATCACATATGAGCCTGCGGCATATTACTCTATGATTCGCCGGATGTCGCCAGATTTTCGACTACGACTCGCGATACGTCAGCCCAACTCCAGCGTCCCGCCGCTCGGTGAGCCCCCTCGCATGCCTATTGCATGCATCACAGCGGCAAGAAATTACTATACTGAGTATTTGAACCGTCCCTGGTCGCCAATCCCAGAACATACCACCGGCAACCGATTCTACCTTCTAATTTCGAAGATACATAATAATTTCGAGCCCCAACCCGGAATCTCCAAAACAAGGGGGTCGACTGGAACGTCGGGTCTACTTCCGCAAGGTGCTGTAGACAAGTTTCATCTTCCGTATCTGTCCGTGGCCTTGCTTCTGCCATCATTCTCGAAGACGCGCCCCCAAGGATGTGAGTCGTGACATTTTGTGGCGTGGAATCGGTCGGTGCCTCTTCCCCTTTTTACACCTCTTGACCGAGCCGGTGGGAAATGCGCAGACGTCCAGAAGCCAAAAGCGCCCCGGCGGCACGGCAACGCGTCTAGCAATCAATATAACGTTTTGTTACGATAACTGCCCTCGCCATCTATACTCGCTCATGATTCAGCATCGATGAAACAAAACGAGGTTCCCATTCCTCAATACACACGGACTCTTTCTCCACAACCTAACGTGGACTGGAAGCGACCCAGTAATGTTTTGGGAACAAGTGGAGGATAGGCATCAGCACGGCGGAGCAGCACGGCGCGGTGCAGCACAGCGCAAATTGTTCACCGTTCGCGTCCCATTCAGCTTTGGGGAGGCGGGACGGGTCAGCTCGTTCCGCCTTGACCACAGCCAATTTCTGCCGTTCCTGATCGGCATAGTCAGCTGACGTCGGCTAGCTAATGCCCTCTGGTCCCAGACGTCCACTTGGCACTGCATCAACTCAACGCCGCATAGGCACATATGTACGTGCCTCATCAAGCTCACAACGCATCCCCCCTTTGTTGAGGCTGCGTTGGGGGCGCTCTCAACGTCTCGAGGTCCCTGTACGTGTTATCTACACGTCTGGGGTATTTCTCAGATATTTGATGAGAGCGAGTGCAGGCAACAGGGCAACAGGGCAACTGAAAAATAGTTGATCATCGTACGCAAGGCGATAGGGTATGTAGTCATTTATCCAAAGTACTTGCGTTCCTCGCAGGGGCAAAAATACAAAGGCGCACGCGAGTACCACTATCCAGAAACGTGCCCTATGTTACACGGCAGCGACGGCAGTCCGTAAGGTTTTATGTTGCCTTTCAGGCAGAATTGGACAGGGCTGACTGTTGCGGACGGTTCCTTGCATGCAGATGCTGTTTTATTATGTATGTAGGGTGACTATGCTTGTGTGTGGTGGGATGGGGGAGACATCGGTAATGATGACACTTGCAGTATCGTATGCAGTGTCGAAAAGCAAAGCGCATTTTGTTTCAGAAATTCTTTAATATTTTCCAATCCTTTCAATTGGAACATTTGATGGTTGCAAGCGAGGGTATCATGCGATGCTATGCAATGCTAACGCCTGGTCATGTTTCCTCTCCGCTGCTTGATGCTTCATGCATACAAGCCGTACTCGTCCTCTAGCGAGACATTCTGAAGCGACAGGCTGAAACAAAAGAGTCTTTTATACAACAAAGTATAGACAAGAAAAGATGGGTTGACACCCGGCTCCGAAGACGCGGAGTGCGAGACAAAAGGAAGTGAGCCCAGTGAGGGCGTGATGTCTTTGGCCGCAGGACTTTGGAGAGACATGTAGCGCAGGTGGTGCAAGGCTACGAAAAGAGGTGGACTCTGGCAGCGAAGTCGGCAGTGGAAGAAGGGCTCCGTATGTGGTTATCCCTGGTTGAGATGGCAGCGCAGCGGTTGCGATGCGTCAACTCCATAGAAGGTTCCATCGTGCTACGCGTCAAGATGATCGCGCGCTTTTGCTTGCAGGTCTATCGAAAACAAGTTCGCAATTAGAATCGTGGTAGTTGGAATTCGCACTTGTTATGCTGTGCCGGAGACATGGTATTCCTTAGCGTATGTTGGAAGCCGTGGATGCGTTTGCAGGAGCTACCATACTATGGTCTCGGTGTACCATATGATAGGGTATTGTTGGCAACGTTTCCCCAATCAATATCTTTCCTTTTCTTTCTCATCCGATTCGAACGTTGGAGGATGCAGGCCTAGACCGCCTCTAGCATGCATTGAATTAAAGTTCATTTGCGTTGGTGAGCGAGGAGCTGAAAAACTGAGCTGGGGTGTCGTGTAATCACGCTCGGGCTTAGTATCTTTGGAGAAGTAATCTGGTGTCCCACTGATTGAGCGTCGATAGGGGTTGTAGTCTGAACCTGGACTTGTTACAGCACTTGCAGGAACCGAGATTGGGGTAATAGGATTCCCGGCGAACTTGGATAGTTCGAATTGATGCGCATCGATGGCAGGATTGTCGTGTTTTGCATCGAGCGAGACGAACTCGCGCTGCGCACCGAGTTTGTATCGTATGAGATCAAACCATCCCGTGAAGATCGAAGTGCGTACAAGAAGTAAGAAGACCTGAATACCCGCCAGCTGTATCGCAGTGTCAGCTCAAGTCTAATTAAGGGGTTGTTTGGACTTACCGAAAGCATGATCAAGATAGCAATCACTGTTGACTTGTTGACGAACAAGGACTCGGCAAACACTGCGCATTGATCGTGGTTGGCTGGGTTTTTTATCAGGCAGAGGAGGAATGGCATCGCCTTCTCAACATCATCGACAGCATGCATCGTAACCGAGTTCAGGTAGATGAAGACCACTGAGAAAAAGATGACGTCGACTAGAATGAAAACCACAATAGTAATGCCGCGCCATTGCAACCAGAGCACCTTCCGCACACGTCGATAGACTGCGCGAGCGGAGCGAGTACGGACACTGGTGGTGTAGCTGGGCAGACCTGCGCTGCTTTGCGTCTCGGTCTGGTCGTCACTCCACACGTTTTGGAGGTAGACTTTAATGCAGTATATAAATCTGACAATCTATTAGCCGTATACATGTGAGTCTAATAATATCAAACTTACGTTGCAAGCTGCACAACAGTGGCACCGCCAGAAATGACGAGCAGCGGTCCCCAGAAGTCCTTGGTGGATTGTGAAGAGTTCACATGGCAGAGTTCGCCAAATCGGTACGATACTCCAGTGACCGTCATAGTTGCGGTAAAGAAGCCTGCAGCAATGGCCCAGCCTAACACTTGAGCACCGTAAAAGAATCTCTTTCCGGGCATGACATCCCAGCAGATCTGTAGGTGCATGGAGAGTGCTCGAATGAAGATCCATACGCCCATTGATAGTCCTCCTGCGATAAGGAACGCGCCAGAAAAGGCACATGTAAGATCTGAGAACATATCGTTGGGCGTTATCTCATCGTGGCACTGGTCGGGCCTTGCTCCAAAGGGAATGACGAAACTCAGCTGTACTCCTGTTAGTATGTCTGCCTGATGCCACTGAAGGGGGAAACATACTGCCATGAAAATCGCAGCAATGATCAGACAGAAACTTAGATAGTGTCGGCGCGACTTCTCGGCTGGGAGAACGAGAAATGAGAGAAGCAAAAAGCATAGCAAAACTAGGCCGACAAGGTTCAGTGACTCGGCGACACGGTACCATTTCTTGAAATCCTGGGGATAGAGATAGTCGGTTGCCGGACATGGCATACAGCAGGCAAGAGTAGGTGACATTGTCGCACAGAAGCGTCCTTCGACAACTAACGAATTTAGTACATCTCTCTAGAAAGTCAAACGGAGGGACGTACATCCATCCATGCCAAACTTGGACGGATCGTAGAAGGGTGCAGGGCACAACCCTCGCAGTGGAGACGATGTTGCGTTCGCCATTTTGATTGTGTACTTCTCAATCGAGTAACTTGCACGACATCAATATGCTTCCACCTTTTCCTCGCCTCAGACACGGCGTGTGCCAATATATGGTGGAGTAGTTGGCAGTCGGCAGACGAGTTCCCGGTGGGGCCTCTATTGTAGATGGGTTTATGGATATACTTTGTCGATAGGCTATCTTGCTCCGCGGTGACAGTGACACCAGTTCTCATGCGTGAGGTGAAACCATTGACGAAATGAATATAAAGTTCGAGGACTGCGACGACGAGGAACGAAACGGTAGTGTTGGGTTGCTTAAAGGCTGTTCAAGAGCGTGGGAGCTCGAGGGTTTCTAAAGAAGGAATAAGAATAAGGTCGGTGTTGAAAGCCCACGAAGCCAAAGCGAAGGAATGCTACAGATGGGACGTAAGGTGGTAAAGTATGTGATGCGCTCTGAGGGAGATGCCACCAGGCCCAGGGGACAGGCTAGTGTTCAGGGCGATTTCTAGCTGCGGCGCCGCCTACACGGTCCTCTATCGAAAGCGACGACGCGCCCCTGCAAGTTCATACGCCCATGTCTAGAGCATGTAGCGTCGAGCAGGGCTGTCTGCAGGAGCGGCCGGGCTTGCAATGGTGGCGGAATGGCTCAGGGATCTAAGTCGGGGCCAGGAACAAGGCCTAACTACTGGCGGAAACGCCGTGGGGCTCGCACGACACACTCCGTGGATATTCAGCGCGAGCATCATGATTCGCACAGGCTTCGCGCCGTTGCGGGCCATGAGGAAAGCATGAGTTTCCGCGTGTCTTCAGCCGGCTGACAAGCCGGAGCGGGTGCTTTCGTACACTGTTCAGGCACTCAGGCGCTCAGGTACTCAGCTGCATGCATGTCTACGCTCCAAGGACCACGCCGACGGTGAATGTCGTGTTCCATTCGTCCATTGCCTGCGGACGACGTCCTGCATTACGTACCGTTCGCATTGCTGCTGACGACTTGAATAGGTCAATGGACCAGAGCACAAAGCCATTATTCGGTTCCATACGATCAATTGGCTCCCACTAGAAGTACGGAACCGTTCACGAGCATCTTCTTTCTCCTTGCGGGAGTAGCGAGTGATGGCTGGCCCACAGTCGGTAGGGCGGTACTACTCAGTTTCGTGGTGGAGAGACCTTTTGTAGCTGCGTGTCTTCTCACATGAATCGATGGCCGATGGTCGCCTTCGCACAGGAACATGTCGAGTGGCAAACTATGGAACTATGGATATTCCATGGTAGTTATTGCGCAACTGCGGCCGGCGGCAAGAAGTTGCCGCATTTGGGGCTGAGCGATGCTTCCGGGCTCCTCCGCTGCTGAAGAAGAATCAGATATCAATCGCATGAGGGCGCCCCGATGACTGCAGCGATCAGTCCCCACAGTGTCGGCGGCGTGCTTATGTACATGGAGCATGCTTACACCGATTCCATGCACTGTTCCAATGCGTGATGGGACGGTCGTAGTACCTATCACAAGATCCCGTGCTGGTGTTGAGCGAAAGGTGACACGATTCAATTAGGACTAGCGTATCGGGTTCGTCCCGAGCATCTCCCGACGGCCTAGGCCTTTTATCTGGCCTTGAATCAATATTCCATTCACCACCCTCTTCCCCACTCGTACTTTGTTCAATAATGCAAAATCCTCGACAGTGTTCGAACACATCTCGATGGTGCACAAGGTTTTATCTCAACCTCACTCCCCAGCCCTCAAACAGGTTCACCCGATAGCCTCGCGCGGCGGCTTGTAACGTCATAAGGGTTCCTGCATGCAGTACGCGGCTATGGATCCGAGATCATCTCCTCCACTAAACATGCATTATGTAGGCACACTATTCAACGGCTGCAGTAGGTGGGTGCGCTCAACAGCGTCCTGAGCACTGATTAGTGGGCATGTTGCGAATTTTGTGAGCCTTTGTGCCGAGACTCTCCAACACGAAGTCGTCCAACGCCATCATGCAAGGCGTCGCAATCGACTTCGCTTTATATCAGAGAATATCGGGTGGGCGTTGCTCTGGGAGGCATCGACACGTCAGCCGATTAAATCATCTAGATAAGTCCACATTATCAGTATCATCCAATGCTGTGGCTGCGTTCGAAACACTTCAGGATTGGGATTCTGAGTGATCATTGCGGTGCCTTCTTAACAAACTTTAGCAAGCGCGAAAGCGTCTTTCTTTGCTCCAACACCTCCCTGCCGCATGCAATGTCGTGCCCGGGAATCGGGACACGAAGACACCAACTGTGGTCCAACTGACGCTTGCGGATTTCCTCCGGAAGTACAAATCTCTCTCCACGGTGCCCCACATTATCAACTACTGCAGCCTACGCCTATATCGGACCTCTTCCACACGTCTCCAAATTGGGCCTTCAAAACACTTCATACCTACGAACGGTTAATAAGCTGAACGACTACTATAGTATCAAGCAAATCCATCTACCAATAACCGCCCTCCCGTACAACAGAGAATGCCTTGTCCTTAGCTTCAAGTAGTTCACCTGGAAGTGCAAATCCAACTTCCTCTTTTGGATTAACATACACGCCAGACTTCTTCTGGATATACGCCGAGCCGCGCAATGACCCCGGCACTTCCACGAGTAACCCGCCTCAACGGGTCCATCGCGATCGAAATAATAGTTCTCATTAGTTCTCATTGATGTCATCTTGTAAAGCGTAAACAAATAAACACCAAGAGTCGTGAGGCCTGCTACTCTCGCCACGCACAGCTTTCAAGTCTTTGCGTGTACACCCACGTCAAGGTCATCTGCGTATCCGGACAATTCCCTACATGCTGCTCGCCGACCTTATACACGACATGGCAATGATCGTCTCCAAAAGCATGGCTCGGTAGTCAAAGAGGTAACGCGTCCTCTGATGCTCGACAGGTAGGGCTAGCACGACATAACCCTTGTTCGTCACAGCGGAGATTCGACAGACTCGGCGACATCATCAATTCCCATCCGTACTGCCACCTTGAAATACCTTGAAATAATTCGGAGAGCGATAAACGGGTCGTTGTCTAGTTATAAACTAATTCACTTGTGTGCAAACGTTGGCCTTACTCATGTTGTTTTCAAATAATGCCGAAAGATGATCTTCAGTCCCCTCCTGCCCAACCTCTATGGTCCGACATGACCCTGACTCGATCTCCAATTCCTACCGCCATCCAATTTCTTGTGATTTAAGCAATAAAGCAGTTATAAAAGGCATAGTTCACACTTCATCCGTGCAAGGATAATATTCTACATGACGCAATTACATGACCCAATCGACCTCGCGGGTCATTGAGCTTGCTCAGTACCAGTTGCATTTGAAATAACGACCTTATGTTTATGGGGTAGGGACAAGCCAAGAAATCCATGTGTTCAGGCTCTGGAATGATCAGCATGATGATTTCCTTCTCACTTTACCTGTCCGTTTTTGTAGGATGAAAGAAAATAGGAACCAACCATCATCGTAGTAACACGTATCGTTACTCCAAACTGGCACGTATCCTTTACGACACGTATTAGTCCACGCTTCACTGCGAAATAGCTCGTTTCAAATACTAGCTAAAAGTCGCTACGGGGCTATGCTCTATTAATCTTGCACTCAATGGGCTCTTCGGAAGCGTACCGTCGGTAACAAGGGATAATTGGTGAGTCCATTTGATGTCTTAACTTGACTGTACGTGATCTTCCTTAGGATATAGCCTAGAGCTGTCCGTCCCTACAACCAACACGAATATAACCTCGAAGACTCATGTACACAAGATCTATTTCAGGCGAAAGATAACATTACAAGGTTCCCGATAGTTACTACTTGAATGATTACAGCTTCCTATATATAACTATTATTGAGTTAACGGGTTACCTCAAAAGCTCTTTATTACATCAATGACTTTATATTCCCCCAAAACATCATTGGAGTGCGTATGCCTAATTCTCAATTTCCGGGTACAAGGCTGTGGCGAGGATAAATAGATGCATGAATATAGAACTGCCCTTTCCAGCGCCCAGAGACTTCACTTTACGGACTTTCGATGCCTATGACATGTTTACGCCACATTGTTTTTCCCCGCATAACGAGTTGCCATGCGTTTACTTGGTTCGGGGTCGTTATCTTCTAGACGGCAATGACCCTTGTTACATACCCGTGCAAATCAACATGGATTGAGAAACGACTAACCCCAACTAGAAGTTACGGACTACATTGCTTCAATCTCAAGGCGTACCTTAATTTATAGGTATATATACATTCGCCTGTAAATTGCACTGAAGACAGCGTGCTTTGTCATCGTAGTCTGGATGCTATTTTGAAGCCCACTACATGCATACTACATACCGGTAATCGAATAAGGGTTCTGGAAGGATCCGACACGGCCTTTCCTCAATTATACATTAAAAAAGGGCCGACTTTCTGCGAGAAAGAGGAAAGACTTTCGTGTTGGCGTCATGCATGCCCAATCTGTCTTTCTCCTGCGTCGTTTTAATTGTTTCACAGGCCGCTTCGCAAACACATGGAAGGGCCCATCTACTCTGCCAAAAGCGTAATCCCGTCATACCACTAGAGTTATCTTCCACCCTATACTCTTACCTACATGCACGTATCCTCAGAATAGCATGAATGCTCTCCACCATTGTACGCCTCTAATTTCCTTTCATGGCGCTAAAGAAAACAACCTAGAGCTCTTGTCGATCTCTACGCATGGAAAATTGCATCCAGCAACTCCCACCTGCCCCCACGCATTCACGGTCCATCTATCACAAAATGGCGTATCTCCCTGGTCCATTCAACCGAGCTGCGACTACGTAATACGACCCGAGTCACTGGATCAGGAAATGGCTCCGAGATTGTATAAAAGAAGAGATATCAACAAGTATTGGAGACTGAAAATCACATAACTCAACAGGGTGATGTTTTAGAGCGATGTCGGGGCGAGTAGCTTCAATGTGTAGTCAGTTAGGTCTTTGAAACGTCACAACATAGTATTCCCATGGTTCTTGCTTAAGTACCAAATATTACGTTCGTGCTAGAATTGTAATTGACTGGAGTAGGCGAGTACATTGACAGCATTCAAAAAAAAAAGGACCGACATACTTGCGTATTCGCATACAATTGCCCAACCGTAAGTTACATAATGCTCAGATAGAAAACAAAGGAAGAAAGAAACCACAATACGAAAATTTTACCCTGTTCTTGTTGACTATTTTCTCTTACAGTAACTCATCTGATTTCTTAGTGCCTCTCTACTCAATCTTCCCACATCTCAGCATCCTCATCCGCGTGCCTAGAAATCCCATACCCATCCTTCTCCTTCTCCTTCTTCCCCTTCTTAATCTGCGAAAGAAACGGTAACCCAAGTCCGCCTTCGTCTCCAAAGTCGTCGTCGCCGAAATAACTCACTTCGTCATTATCCCCATCGTCTTCGTAGACTCGAGGATCCGGTCCCTTGCGAGATTCGGCGAGCTCTTCGATGAAATCTATAATAGACTCATCATCAGTGGGCGGGTCATCGAGTCGCGTCTTGCTTCCCTTTGCGGCAACTTGGGGGCCAAGCTGACCGAACGGATCGAGGGGAGGTATATTGGCAAGTTCGGGACTTGGGTCGGATTCGGATTTTTCGTCTAGACCATCAAAGGATGGAGCATGATCGGTCTTGTTCTCGGCACTAGTGTTGCTTTTGGTGGGGTCGGGGACTTGAGGTCCGAGTTGGCCGAACGGATCCAGTTGAGGTATGTTTGCAAGTTCTGGACTCGGCGCGTCTTCGGAAGATTCCTCCATCTGGTCATCGGTATCAGATGTAGATGGTGTGAAGTCTTCAGGTCCAGGCTCTTCATCGTCAGGAATAAAGTCCTTATACGTCGGCGTGTCATCCTCGGCGTCGTCTCCTGAGCCTGGCACCTGTGGACCTAGCTGACCGAAGGGGTCAAGTGTGGGGATCTTCTCGAGTTCAGGGCTCGTAGTGCTGGTGGAGGAGTCATCCAGGTCTTCATAGCTCCATTTGTAGTCTTCATCGGAACTATCTGGGAGTTTTTTGAGTGTGGAGTTTGAAGTGGCTTTGGAGTCGCTGTCTTCTTTCGCCTCTTCTTCGGGAATCTGTGGACCGAGCATACCGTAGGGATCGAGAGTGCCATGCTTGCCTAAGATTTCTGCTGGGATGGAGGATTTGGACTTGTCACCTTTGGGCGAGTTGAACTCACGAGCGTGTCGGCGTACACGGTTTTTTGTGATAGAGAGTAGTTCATCGGAATCAATAGGGTCTGGAATAGATGCGCTATCGGTTGGTAGGTTCAGTTCCTCGGGCGTAGAGTGAATACTAATGGGACCTGTTGTATCTAGACTTGTTGGCAAGGCAGGCGATGACACCAGCGAGACGGACTCGACAGTAGATTTGATAGGTGCCTCAAAAGGACCATTGGCCAGAATAGAAACACTGGAACTGGAAATACTAGGGGTTGATACAGAATTGGAGGTCTTGAGAGTTTCAAGCAAGTCCTCGATTTTCTTTATGACGTCCTGATACTGTGCCAGTAGTACATTTGGATCGGCAGGAGATACCGGGACATTGACTTCAGGTCCAGAAAGAGGAGTATTTAGAGGGGAAGGAGAAGGGAGCCTGGGAGGAGGGTTTGGTAGCGCAACATGTGCCTCCGGCACGGCAGCCGCGGAAGCAGCAGCCTTCTTAGCCTCTTCAGTCTTCTTAAACAACTCCTCTCTCTCTTCTTTGCTTAGAATACCGTACTGCCACTTCGCCAGAGTTGTTCCATCTTTCTGCTTCAAATAATCGTCAAAAGCCGTGTTACCTGTCACCTCTTGTCTCTTCGTCCTGGCAGCCTCGGCCTCAACACCATGTTCTTTCAGATATTCTGGATCGGCGAGAGCTTTGAGCTTGACGGCATATGCTTTCACTTTGAAGGAGCATGCGTCTAGCTTGGCTGTGTAGGCTTTGAGCGCGTTTTGAAACCTTGCGAGGCTAGTTTGGAAGTCGGCGGTGGGGTCTTCCAGATTGGCGATGAGCTCGGTGGTCGGGTTCGTGTCGTTTTCGAGACTGGGACAGAGCGTGTAGAGCTGCTGCTCAATGAAGTCTTTCGCATCTTGAACATCTACAGGTGAACTTTGCCGAGCTTTGAGCTTCAACCCACTACTGTTGATACCACGTTTTTTCGTGTCAGCCGCCTCGGTACTATCATCGGGTTCTGCCAATTGAGTCCAAACAGCCTTCAACGCATCCATAACCTCACCTCTCCCCTTCTCCGTTCTATCTTTGGGAACCACTTCACTATAAGCCCCGGCTTTAATGATCAGATCTGACAAAGCGGGCGCGACCTTGGCTGTGAACAACAACTGTCCCAAACTCGTCATGCTAAATCCCATACTCTTAGAATCGGTCATATAATCTATGAGCGCTGCCCTGTCTGACTCGGGGATAGCATATGACTTCTGTTCCGCAATCACTCCGACGGCGGACTGGATGTTGTTGAGGGTTTCGAGTGGAATGCCTTTGGTAATCAGACTGCCGAATTTGCTTGCCAGGGGCGGGAGTTCTTCGATGAGGGAGTCGAGGTACGATTTCGTGGAGGGTTTCAGGTGGGATGACAGTTGTTCCCAAGAATTAGCTTGTCGAGAGGACCTTTTCCTTGCTCTTTTTGTGGCATCAACTACTGTCGCTTCCGTTGCTGCGCTAGCAGTATCTTCTTCATCCCCGTCGTCAAACGGAAGCTCTTCCCAGCTCCAAGGCTTCTCATCAGTATACGGGTCGTCTTGCGTAGCAGGAACAGCTTCCGTATCATCGACGGCCGTCTTCAAAAGGTTGGCCAGGTAATCCACGGTCTCTTTGTCCAACGACCCTAAAATATTGCTAATAGCTTGGGTAGTATCTGTCTCCTCGAACGGCTCAGTGAGCGGAAGATTTGATGCCAAAGGAGCGGCAGTTTCGTCAACGGACGTCGGCCCATTAGGAATCGTTATAGTTGGTGCATCTGTCTTGTCTAAGGGGTCGATAGACGGAATATTCAATACCGTAGAAGATGATGGTTCTAGCACATAAGGCGACTTATCGATCCAGTCCGCCTCATCTAAAATGATATTATTTTCCACGCCACCGATACTCACAGGATAGTTGGAAGACACTGGTCCATATAGCGGTATATCGGTGACATCGGCCAGATTAGGTTCGCCGCTCGGAAGAGCATCATTGGCATCTCCAGGCACCTGCTGCCGGCCTGCAACACTCGCCACTGTAGCGGTCGCCGGAGCGAGCAAGTCAAAGAGTTTGTCCCGCGTATTCTCGTCCAAGAACCCAAGGACCCCACCGATAGCCTGGCTCGTATCTGCCTTCTCAAGTCCAGGCGTAAGTGGTAGATCTACTCCCGCAGGGTCTGGAACAGGAACTACTGGCTCGGCGGCCGCATATTCAGATAGGGGTTCGGGTAGGTTACTAGCGAGTGCGAGGAGTTGGCCTTGAAGATTATCGCCGAGGGTGTCCCAGAGGTTCAAGGCGGATGAAGTTGGCAGAGGGAGAGGGAAGGCTGTACTTGGTTGGAGATGTGGGGGAACTATTGCTGTGTTTTCATCCAATGGCCTCGATGGTCTAGAGAGTTTCGATAAGAGCCCGTTGAGAACTGGTAGATTGGCAGTCGGATCTTCGAGGTCTGTGTCAGTCTTGCTGGACTTTGGTAGTGGAAGAGCTGACGGGAAGTTGTCTATCTTGCCTTCGGTATTCCAGACACCCTGTGCGGGAACAACAGGAGTTGAACCGATGAATGCCTTCGGAGAGGTAGGCTCAGGATCCCAGTCGAGCGGATTGAAAGCAACAGGTAAATTTGGAGTCGTGCCCGGGACACGATCCTCGCTGATGGTAGAGTCAGGCTTGACGGGTGCTGCATGTACCCTCTTCGCAGCAGGGTCAAACATTACCCAATCTAGAGTCTTCAACTGCCCTGGTACACGAGGACCCTTTCCAGGGAAATAGTCTTCGATGATAACCGGGTTGAAGCTCGGAGGCAGATTGCTATTCTCCTCCTCAAAAGAGCTAGTCAAAACAGTGTCGTCTGCAAAGGTATCAGGAAGCCCATAGTCATCCACAAGTTCCCAATTATACCAGTTAGGTATATCTGAGATGTCGACGTTTTCTTTATCGATAGTACCCGGGGACACGAACGCGCCCTTGGAATCTAAAAGGTTCGGTGGATCTACGCTTGGCGAGAGCGTTTCAAGAGGTTCCCAGAGGTGAGTGAACGATGGGGCGATGAAATCCTCCTCATTAGGGTCGCCGTCTTCGTAGATGATTTCGGAGATTTCATTAATAGGCAAAGATTCTAGTGTTGGCTTAGAGACCTCAGGAGTAGGGAGTGGTTCGTCCAGATCGGCCCTGATAGGTAGATCATTGTCAGGATCAGGTGCCGGGACGTTCACAGGCCAGGGCTTCGGTGTCGGTTTGATAAATACGACCAAAGTAGACGATGAATGTTTGAGGGGAGCATCGGCGGGCCAAGGTCTCGGCGTCGGCTTGATAACCTTGGCAGAGGTCGATAATAGCCCATCCGCAGAGAAAAGGTCAATAGGCCAGGGTTTTGGTGTAGGTCGAACAACTTTGACAGATGTGGATGATAAGTTCTTCACAGGAAAGAAGTCGATAGGCCAGGGTTTTGGTGTAGG
>MU006846.1:0-27285 GCA_010093635.1 Massarina eburnea CBS 473.64
CTAGTATATAAACCCTCTATAGCACTTCCTGTAGACTCTATTAAATTTATCTTATCTTTAAAATAACATCTACCCTTAGGGTTAGTTCCTTTACACTAGTACCTATACTACTACTCTTAGGCCTAGCTTCTTATAAATTAACGTACTCCTCTATCTCTAGTAGTACTAAATTAAATATCTTAGAGAGCTAATTACTCTACCTTATACATGTACAGCAATTAAACAGAAACGCAAAGACTAGCAGGTAGCAGGTAATAGGGCAGAGGCTAGCTATAAGGCTATGCTTATAGTACAGGAACTTAAAGTTACTTTTAACTCTACCTATACCCTACTCTACTATAATCCTCTTTATAGAGTACTACTAGTTTATTCTCTTTTAGCTTAGCGTTATTGTCCTTCCTTGTAGGCGTTTATACAATCTAATTACCCTATCCTAGGAGCTAAATGCAGCGTCTCTGTACACGTATAGGCGTTAATCCTCTAGTAGGTATAATAATAACTTATTTAGAGAGCGCCCTATACCTAGTAATACACAAAGAGCAGCATCTCTGCTAGTAGCTAGCTCGCCTAGATAAGTAGCACTAATTAACCTATTTAGTAGGTAGATAGCTATGTAGTTAAGCGCATGCTGCTTCTTATAGCTACTATAGAATAGTATTTAGTTCTTATTACCTAGCCTTGTAATCCCTACTTTAGTACTGTTAATAAAGCTAAATATAAGCTTATCTTTAGTATTAAAACTATTACTTACAGCCCTAGCGTACAACTCTAGCTTGCCCTTGCATATAAGCTACTTATTAAACGCGATTTAGGTACCCTAGTTATCCTATAGGTAGTCTAATACGCTATTATATATACGCAATATCTATAGCCTGCTACGCCTAAAGTAGTGTATACAGAACGCTAGAGGTACTAGATAAGCTGCGCGCTAGAGAAACAGTACTAGCGCCTTCTCTAGGTACTCTACTAAGGTATGCAGGATAAGCTTATTATTAAGCGTGAACTTTATAGGTATCGCAAGCGCGCTAGCTAACCTCTAGACCTTGCCCTTCTTAAATTGCGTGTAGAACTTAAAGGCTTTGTTGTTTAACCTGCTATCCTCTTTATTAGCCTATATGTTAATTAGCTTCTAGATAGGACCTATTTACTTGTACAGCCTGTACGGCTAGCGTAGCTTATTAGTTAACTATTAAAATAGGATAAGCGCGGCTGCTAGGTAGTTATCCTAAGTTAATTTAAACAGCTAGGCCGCTAATAGTACTATGGCTCGTCGTTTATTAGTATCTATTATTTAAAGGTATTGCAACTACAGAACGTCTAGTTTTAGCAGGAGGCCTTATCTAATTAGCGACTTATATTAGTTCGACGATAGCGTGTTATAGAAAACTATTTAATATTAATCGCTGACTAACTAGCGCCCTACTCATCCTACGTCAGACGCACGACCCTCTAACTGATATCAGAGAACTGATATCGGACTACGGAAACCCCCCTAATAATAATTGACGCATCTCGCCGTGATGAGGCGCAAACAAGCTTCCGTCAACCCTGTATTCGCGCCCCGCGGCCCCGTTCCGCGGTCTGAGAAATGCTCGGCAATCGGCACTTTTGTATGTTGGACTGGACAAGATGCGAGTTTGACCCACTAACTACCCTAAGGTGAGTACTCACCGACACGAAAGATAGTAGTAGATAGGGAAGGATGTCGGCTCGGCTATCACTCTATCTATGTATGTGGATACCGCCTTCATCTTCCCTTCGTTCCTCTCCTCTCCTCTACAATTTCTTTGGAAGTACACAGTGAGGGATCGAAGCGGTACAGAAGGAATATAGCCGAGGCTGTATTTCACTGGAGAGATTACCGGCAGGAATCTGGGAACGACATCGGAAATAAACCTTGCTTGGTCATCTCGGTGTGCGTATAGAAAGGACGATGTCGGGGCCAGAGAAAACGCCAGCAGGAGCAGAGGCTTCGAGGGATCCCGATCGCAGCCTCTCTGTTGCGTCTGGAGAGTCCGTGGAGCCGGAACCAGCTGTTATGACGAAAGAAAAAGAGGCAGATCTCAGATTATCCGAAGACGTCTCGATATCACCTGTCACAACAATATCCGAGAACCATGATATCGAAAAGACACCCACCGCACAGCCATCAAGACATGGAAAAGAAAGAGAAGGGAAGCCAGCCACGCTAGCGCGCACAACATCCGTAACCCCCGATGCCGTCATCGTCGAGCGCGGAAACAGAAGAGGACTTCTCAGCCGCTTCGCATTGATCCCTGAAGTCACAGACAGCCACCACTACGCGCGCCGCACGAAATGGTATATAACGACAATTGTGGCCTTCTGCGCCATGGCAGCACCCATGGGCTCGGCTATCAATATGCCGGTACTGCAAGACATCGCGAAGGACTTCGGCGCGTCATCCACCGTCGCGAATATGTCGGTGGCGACGTACATGCTCAGTATGTCCATTTTCCCATTGTGGTGGTCCTCGTTCAGCGAAACGGCGGGGCGGCGCACCATCTACATCGCCTCCTTCGCGCTGTTCACCATCTTCGCGGTGCTGAGCGCCGTGGCGACCAACATCACCATGTTAATTGTCATGCGTACGTTTTCAGGCGGCGCGGCAGCTAGCGTGCAGGCAGTAGGCGCGGGAAGTGTGGCAGACATGTGGGAGCCACGCGAGAGAGGAAAAGCGATGAGTCTGTTCTACATGGGACCGTTATGCGGACCCCTCATAGGTCCAATCATCGGCGGGATCCTAGGAAAAGAGTTGGGATGGAGGAGTACGCAATGGTTTCTCGTCATCTACGGCGGCCTCACTCTCATCGGCATAATCTTCTCCGTCCCAGAAACGCTCCCCCATTCCGCCCTCCCCGCCCCCACACCCACAACTCCCGCAAGACAAGACCTCACCCGCGTACCAACCCGGCAATCCGTCCAACAAACCTCCAAAACCCTCGCCCAAACCGCAAAACGCATATTCATCGACCCCCTCCTCGTCCTAACCTGGCTCCGCTACCCACCCGTCGCGCTAACCGTCTACTACGCCAGCATAACCTTCGGCTCGCTATACATCCTAAACATAAGCATCCAAGCCACCTTCCACTCCGCACCCTACCACTTCTCCACCCTCATCGTCGGCCTCTTGTATATCCCCGGCTCGTTGGGCTACGTCAGTGCGTCCCTGGTCGGCGGCCGCTGGATCGACGCCATCATGATGCGCGAGGCGCGCAAAGCGGGCCGCTACGACGCCAGCGGCAAACTCATCATCAGGCCTGAAGACCGGATGAAGGAGAATGCTTGGTTGGCTGCGGTCATGTATCCTGGAGCGCTGATCTGGTATGGGTGGACTGCGCAGCATGGTGTGTTTTGGCTTGTGCCTATGATTGCGAATTTCTTTTTCGGCGTCGGGTCGATGCTGATTTTCGCCGTTGCGTCCACCATGTTGACTGAGTTCATGCCTAAGAGGGCGAGTGCGGGGATTGCGATTAATAACTTTGTGCGCAATCTTTTTAGTTTTACGGGCGCGGTCGTCGCGGAGCCGATTATTGGCGCTATTGGGAATGGGTGGATTATGACGATTCTGGGCTTGTGGTGTTTGGTTAGTGGGATGCTGGTGATTTGGTGTATGTCTAGGTTTGGGCCGAAGTGGAGGGTGAGGATGGTGGAGGCTTTGGGGTGATGGGAATGTATATAGAGAGGGAGTTTTTTTGGAGTGGAGGGGAGAAAATGAGGGGGGGGGGGGGGTTTGTTTTCGTCATGACGAATAATGAGATATGATGATATGAGAATAGACTATACGATTCGCTTTTCTCCCCTGCTACTCTTCACGATCCAATCCAATTTGAATTAATCAATAATTGATGTCCTCGTCACACCCATCACCGTCATCAAAGCAACAAACAAGGTCATATTATAACTCTATGATTCTGGTAGAAAATACACACTACATTCTCCCCATCTCACACACGTCCCTAATAATACGCAACACTACCGATTCATATACGCTATTGTTCGTACCCCTCCTCCACTATCCCCCCTTTCCATGACTAATCTTCCTCGTATACTCTAGACCGCGCACGTACTTGATTATATCGTCCTGGGTACTTCCAAGATCAATGCTAGAGGATCAATAATATGCTCTATAGTTCGTTATACTGTATTTTCTGTGGTAAAAATGTTCCCACGTTTAGTCCCCATACAGTGCTTACGAATCACAAGTTTGAATTTGATGAGTCATGCATATCGAGACCGAATTCACAATACAAGGTCCTAACACGTGGCTTGTTGTAGTAGAGGGATTATAATGTGAGGGGAGGACTGGAGTGGCGTTTGTCAGCTTTTTTTGTTTGGGGGGAGCTGATGTTTTCCTTTGCTTCGATGTGTAAAATGTCGGGTGCTAGATGGGCGGTCGCCTGTCTTCTCAGCCCCTCTCCGTTTATTATTCTTCTGATTCAGTGGGCGTCGTGGTGCGAATATAAGACGATGGGCGGAAAAGATGTGGCTTTCCGATTCGAGGGGCGATAGAGCCGGCAAACACGAGTGCAAAATGGCGAGAGCGCAAACATGTCGGAGGGGTTGCATCCAGTACAGCTCTCCACTGTCATAAAAAAGGAGAGAAAAAGAAATAATGACAGGAAAGATGGGTAGAAGGTAGATAAATTATGCATATCATGAGTACGCCTTTCCAAAGCTTCAGTGTTAATCATGACCCGTTGAAGCATAACTAGCATCATTCAAGCGCCTCAAAAACGGCAACCGACGTCAAGAAACCCAACACCCCCAACTCTTTACTTCTTCACAATCTGCGCTCCGACAAGCGTGCCTGCCAGCACATTCTTGCCTGCTAGCACACTCTTCCCTGTCAGCACACCCGTGCCTTCGGTCGGAGCTCCAATCGTGAGATTGCCAGCACCTGGTCCCGTTCCAGGGATGTAGCAGCCCTTGGGGTCGGTCTGGGTGATGAGTTCATTGATGTAACCCTCGCAGTCCGCCTTAGACCACTGAACCGGGAAATCACCTTCCTTCGCCTTCGGAACAACGAAGACTGTATTGCGTGTTAGTATGCGATTAAACTCAGTGAATGTAAAGGTGAGGTCCTAGACGTACAGTTGACAGCCCACCCACTCAATTTTTTCCCGTCACTCTCGACCAGAACCGGTAACGTGACGTTCTTGGGCCCGTCGATCGGATAGACATCGACGCCCGTGCAGACCGTGTTATTGCTGAGATTGTTCTCGGCCGGATACGCGCACGCGGGCATGAAGGCCGCACAGGAGTGCTTGGGGACGGACTCTCCGTTTTCGGGACCGATGACGAGGGACATGTATTTCTCGCGGTCGCCGCATTTCGCAGTCGTCCCGGCGAGAGGAGCCCAGGTGTCGCGGATGACGAAAGGGGCTGCCGTCGCCGTGGCGAGAAGAGCGCTGCAGAGGAGTGTGAAGCGCATTTTCGCGGAGTTGGGAGTAGGCGATATGGTGTCTCGGAAAGATGAGTGTAGAGGGTGGGAGTAACGGGAAGTTGGAAGAAGTAGGCGGGTATCTAATAGGTATGTGAGGTAGGTGGGAAGGATTTAGCCGCCGATCTTTCACTTTTTATTTATATTAGCACGCTGCACGGGAAGTGAAGAGGGGTTGACCGGATTAAGTCGTGAGTACTACCACTGTCACTCACCGAGCAAGGCAACAAGGCAGACGTGTCACCGTTCTGTCACCTGTCGCGGCGCCTCTATGCCAGCTATATACCGGCGTTGCACAAAAATGTTGGCGATCTTTCCTTCGTGAAGGTGCTAGCAAGGTGAGCACGTTTATACACTGTGCCGACTTCCTAAAGTTTGACCAAAAAGAATGGACAGGATCGACTTCGACCCAAAGAAAACTGAATCGCACTGCACGATTGCAGAAGGTAGGCTAGGCGCATGCAATCGGATGACATGCCTTATAAAGTATTGAACGACGATGACCAGGCGGTCTAGGAATGTCTTAGCCCCGCCCGCCAATCTCCATTCGGCCTGCCGTCGGGGTACATGTGAGGTTACCTGAAGCCCTGAGCTACTCGTATTGATGAAGGACGCATCTCTGTGCCGCTGCGAAGTGAGTATTTTGGTATGGAAGGGGAAGTTGCAAGATGACGTGCGGAGATTGGCGGAAGGGTGGAGTTGGAAGTGCGCCGCGTCCGAACGCGCTCGCCAATCAGGGGATGAGACTGCGAGAAACGGGTGCCTGGGCGATGTTTTGAAACTGGACGATCGCTCTGTTTGCGGGGAATGGGCTGCCCGGACGTTGACGGGAAATGGCAGGATGAGGTTTATGCGATGATGATAGGCGTGATGTCAGGTCGAATGGCGCTGGTGGCGTGCTTCTCATACATGGCGCTCGAGCCTCGAGATCATGTAGCACCACATCTTGCTTGCATTCACGCAGCAGGCCATAGATCTCCAAAAAATGGTTCACCATGTCAATGAGTGGGGAGAAATTGATGTGTAAGGAAATCGAAAATCGTACTCTGGGGTGGGATCCTACACTAGGCCCTATGAGGCACTAGCGTCATTACACTACGTCTAACCAGGAACAGCATTCATAGTCATGTGATATTGCGATGGGATTTTGTATGATATCACCATGTTGGTAACCATCACCACATTAACAAACTAGTGACTAAACGAGCTAAGCAGGATATTATCTCGGTGAAAAATGTATCAATCTATAGATGCTAATGGTGCGACGGAAACAATTGCGCTAACATTGGAAATTCATGGCCAACTACTATATGTAGTATGAAGATACTTTGTTCATATCAAATCATAATCGTCTCGTCTTCCAAAAGTGAAGTTCCCGCCTCGAATACACCTCAGGTCTAATACCTATCGGATTTCAAGTCCACCAAAATCAACCGACCGTTCAATGATTCGACTCAGCTAAGGAATTGCAACGCCCGAGGATAACCATAGCTATCGCTAGGGTTGAATCTCCAAGTACCCTGATGCTTTCTCAGGAAGTACCAACTGTTGAGATCAGAGCATCCCATAAGCAGTGGGAGTACAATGTTCTGACGAGTCAGCTATGCTTCATTTTCAATTTTTGGGCGTCGTGCAGCACTCACCATATCCATTGAGGCAGTGCTGGCCTTTGCAGCGTCGTCGAAAATCTTTATCAGTTGCTCACTGTCCAAATGTTCCAAGGTGAACAGGATTTTCACTTCGTCATGCAAATGTTGCATCAGGATTGGTGCGAAGTCATCGATCAATCTCTTGACAACTTTTCCATCGTACTCTTTCTTCCCGGCTCTTATTTCGTGTACACCATCGCCCCAGGCTTTGATGTAGAGGGTAAAATCAGCTACGTCGGCGGGTAGGTGCACTTGCTCGCATTGCAGATAGATGGCGTTGAGACCATGTTGATTTAGGTAGAAAGAAGAACAGGGGAAGATTACGGCTGGGTGGGAATAATGACAATATGCCCGTTGACGCTATATGCTGAGACTCTCACAGGGAACTCATCGCGATTGGATAAAATCTCTTAAGTCTTTTTCACTATCTGATGATCCCACATCATTCGCTACAAATCGCTTATCGTATCCAGGATTTATACGTCACTATTTCATACTTTTATCTATTTATTCTTGCGTGTTCAAGATCTCTAATGCTGGTCATGCACTTGTGCGAGCATTGGAAAGAGTGACAGACCAAGGCGACGAAAAAGAAGACGAATCACAATCATCAAGTATTCATGAAATTCTGGGATGCTTGAAGTAGGCTTACGTAGATTGAAGCAATGAATGCCCATGAGCTTTGATTAGTCCACCCAAACTTCAACCTACATCATATAGCCTGAGTACTTGTGTACATCCTTGTCATGATTCTTTCAAAGGCGGTGCTCTACATATATGGCTTGTTACTCCTGCGGACTTTGGATCGGCCGGGCCGCGAGTATTAAATTCTATTTCGACCATGAGCAATTACGACAGTAAGGCTTGAAAGTTGGAATGATACAGAATTTCATTTTTGTGGCTGTGAGTGTTTTAGAATGTTCATACGGATACAAGGCGGTGTGATGGGGCGATGGGGCCAACAGGCTGTTTCTTACTGTCGACATTGAATACCATTTGCATGACCACCGTTCCAGAACCTCATTAATTTCCTAATGATGTTTAACGAGTCACTCAATAATTTAACGTAAATATTTTTAACGACTACATTTACCCCGTCGATTGATAGCGACTTCACCGGCAGCTTGAACGACGGTGAGCCAAACTGGGCGATCGCTGATGCTACCTAATGACTACTCTCACTACACCAAACCCCAATGCGCGAGGCGGAGGTAACACAGGGTTGCCCCGTGTCGCGAAGTTTACGCCCCAGTCATCAGTCACCACAGCGCAGTACTCTAGTCATGTTCCCTAAAATAACAATGTATTCTCATCTTCACTTTGGCTCCTTCTCTGTACCCTTTTTTATCCATATGTCCTTTGTCATTATCCATTTTTGAACATGAAAGCATGGTCAAAGCAGTAGACTTTTTACGACGCTGGTCGTCGCCCATCATCCCTTTCGCCATCTTCATGATATCACTCATCCTCCTGATCCTCTCAATTACTGCTTTCCTCATACAGACGGAACTCGATCACGCATCCCACACCTTTGCGGTGCAGTACCCCGGCTCTTCGCTCGCGGAATGGTACTTCCTCAGCTTTAACCCCGAATTTATCGATTTTGGGCCGTCTACTGCAATATTTGCAGTAGCATCTTCCAGCCTTATTGCGGGTTGTTGTGGTATCGTGTGGTACATGGTTGAGAGGTGGGAAGTGAAGCGGATTAGTGTGAAGAAGCTGTGTATCACAACATGTATCACGTCGACCGTCAATACTATATTTAGCGTTGGCTTCATGATCTACATCGACATCATAGAATCGAAGGCGCAACTTCCAAAGTTCAAGATTGATTGGGATAAGTCCAAGTTCACAAGAGAGTTTTACCTCTGTGCTGCGCTGCCGCAAGTTTTCCCGAATGTGAATTCTTTGTACGGATTCCCGGCCTGCGATGTAGCTGTAAGTTTATCTGATACCTTCCCGGCGCTCATTCTTATATAATGCTAGAAAGCCGCGCGATACGAATTCCATGTCATTGTATGTATCGCCGTTATGCTGTTAGGACTCAGTTTGATACAGGCGTATAAGAAGCTGATGGAGTGGAGGGTCGATAATCAGAGAGGAAATGTGGAAATGCTGATCAATGGGATGGCCCACAAGAAAGGTTATTCGACTGAAAGGGTATCGGCTGGGGGACCACCATCTGGAAGATCCGCAATACCTGCTACTCCACCTCCTGAAGTGTCGACAATTGAGAAACCACCACTGGCAGTTTTAAGGGCCCAAGGATCATCTCTCTATGAATACTATCATCGACAATGAAGAAAAAGAGAAGAATAGATTCATCTTCGATTATATTTCTTACTACGAGATCACCACGATAACGGACTCATGCATTGAAAAGGTCACGTGTCTATTTAGTAGCTGGTTGGACCAAAGTATTGCCTACGAAATGTCAAGAAAAGCTAGGAGCATGGACGTGGGGAAAAATACCTCCATCAGGGAACAAGAATTGCTCATTGTAGAAAACACCACCAGGCCCAGCGAGGAGCAGGATCGATGCAGCCATATCGAAGTCGTTTCCGGGACGACCTGGGCACTATTAGCAAGACACGGAAACGATGGACAGATGGATACGTACCGGCGGGATTCGACATGCCCTTATCAATTACAGACTTATTGTCGTCGCCAGATTCACCTGTAGTCATCTGCTTGTTGTGAGCACGGCTCCTTACCATCTAGAGAACATTCTTGCATACCTCACTAGGAAACACGCCAGGTGAAATAGAATTGACTCGCACTTTCGTCTCCGCAAATACAGTCGCAAGCATGCGTGTCAAGTGGGCTGCAGCAGCCTTACTGGACGCATACGCGAACTGACCCGCACTGTTCCCCTTCATGAACCCAGAGATGGAAGTTACATTAACGACGCTCGAAGTGTAACCCGGTGTCACTTCTCGACCCTTCGCAAGAAGTGGTAGAAAAGCAATCGACATGTAGTACACCGCCGTCACATTAGTCTTGAACGTATCGGCCCAGCTTTCCGGCGGGGACTTCCAGAAGTGGTCCGTGATTGCTTGAGGGTCTTTCATATCGGGCTGACCTGCTGCCGAATATTTGGTTCTTTCCAGCATTCATTAGCGTTTATTCATTCTCAACCGCATGAGTTCGTAGGTTGACTTACGCGTCATCCCTCGCAATTCCCGCGTTGTTGACTAATAGCTGAATGCCTTTCGGCTCTTTCTGACACATCTCCTCATACAACCTCTTAACATCGTCTTTGTCGCTTACATCGCCCTGAAGGGGAATTATCTTTCCCGGTCCAGAATTGTACAATTCGTCCGCCTTCTTCAGTACTTCGTCCCGACGCGATGTGATGTAGACCTTTGCGCCATTCGCCACAAGCGCCTGCGTGATCATCAATCCTATCCCCGTACCGCCTCCCGTGACAAGTGCAGTGACGTGCGAGACATCGAAGAGGTTAGAGCCTTTGAGTTGCTCATTATTAGCTTTTCCGGAGCTCATTGTGCGGATGAAGTTATGCGATCTAGTAATTCGGGGTATTTGTTGAGGAATAGAAGTGTATAGGGGCACTGATTTACGTGTGAAGAGACGCAGCATGATGGATTTATAGACGAAGGTATAATGATGCAGAAAGAGATCAAATATGCGATGTTAAGATCATGACGTCGTCGTGATACAGAGACTCTAGTCCGCGGTGCGTCGAGGTACTATCTACCACTAGCAGGCTCAGATATTCCGAGTCTCCAAAACACTAAAAAGCACTCCGAACTTCAACTGTCGAAAATACAAAGTTCGAGGCAATTCGTGATGGATGCAGACGATGTCCCTGGTGAAAGGAGCGAAAATGTGAGTGGTGAGAACCAAGCTCTCGTGACCTTAGATATTCATCCGTCATATTACTTCAGCGTCTGATGGAACTCCGTTTTCTAGTAAGATATCTATTCGTCAGATGATAGACGTTGGTGTTGGCATGAGGGTGGAAATACGTCATACAGCCGAGTCTTTACCGAACCATCACCGAACCATCACCGCTCTTCCCCTCCCGTACTGGCCCCCATTCCATCCATCCCATCTCTTCTATCCTAGCCCGGCCTCCATCATCCTACACATACACATACACACACATGTGGAGCACTTCCATATCTCGTAAATACGCCTTCAGTAATCCAACTAGACATCGGCATCACGCAATAGCATAGTTTGTCAGCCTGCATGAGCTCATTGGGTAAGGTGCGATTAGTAACCTCGGAAATAGCGCGATGGCATCATTGCCACTGTCGGATGAGGGGTCCTGTCATGATGATTGATCTGTAAGGCAAACATTAAAGGATGAAGATTTCTAATCCCTTCTAGCATTCACTGGTATATATATTCGTTCGAAGCTCACCCCCAGCTATACATCTAAGTTTCAGCAATTCACTCTTGAATCGACCAATTCCAACACCTACACCGCTTACTCCCAAACTTTGCACCTACGATATCAAACCGAGTCTGCGATACACCTACCACTTGATCCGTATTCATTATGACGACCACCTCATCCTATCCTACGCCTGCGCATCTGCTCTCCAGCACCACTCCAAACCTCACATCTACCTCCAAATCCACCGACGTAAACTTCCAAGGCCTCCCCATCCCCCGGGGCCCAGCAACCGCCTCTCTATCCTTCTACAAAGCCCCCGAAGACGGCTCAAAGCCCCACAACTACGTCGAAGTACCTACGGATGGGCGTCCCCAGCGAAACTTTGGCGAGGCATGGCACGACGTTGTCATTGACGACCTTCGAGGTCAGGAGAACAAATTCACATTGGATAACAATGCGTTCGGCACACTCTCCAACATACCGTCGGAAGAGCATGAGTTCCAGGATGATGCGAGAATCAAGGAAGTGTACTATTCCGAGGTCGAGAAGCTATTGCTTGAGAGATTACCTGGTGCACAAAGGGTCCTTCTTTTCGACCACACGATCCGGCGTTCCCACCCAGGGGCAAATCGCGCCCCCGTAACCCGCGTTCACATCGACCAAACTCCGTCCTCAGCCGCCGCCCGTGTACGACACCATCTCCCTGCCGAAGCTGATGCGCTCCTTCAAGGCCGCTACCGCATCATCAACGTGTGGCGGCCACTCAACGGTCCCGTCATGGCACATCCGCTCGCGGTAGCAGACAGTGCGCACGTGCGCGACGAAGATCTTATTGGAGTTGAACATAGGTATCCCGATCGCACCGGCGAGACCGCAGCTGTTCAATATAATAAGGAGCAGAAGTGGTATTATTGGTCGGGCATGGAGAACACAGATCGTTTACTATTGAAGTGCTTTGATAGTGATGAGGACGTGGGTAGGTGGGGACGTGTGCCGCATACCGCGTTTGTGGATCCGAGGACGCCGGAGGGGGCGGTTGGGAGGGAGAGTATTGAGGTTAGGGCACTGGTGTTTGGGTAAAGATATATACGGAGCGATTTCTACGTAAAAATGTAATAATTAGGTCTGCGTTTCATTCACTGTGACTTATCGCGCCGCTGATATATATAGCAATGTCCGACTAGCTTGTACGATACGATTTCTGCTTTAAAATGCTTCACGATGTGACACCATCTACAGCTTATATCCCATTGTTATATGTTTGAGTGTATCCTTCTCTTCGTAGCTGGTATTATCACTTGAGACGTTGGTTCGACTTGGGTGCACGTGACCATTTCGTCGTCATTACCACAGTGCGCAACCTGTAGCATAATTACCTTTTTTACGTTCAAGAACTACACTGACATTTTAAGATGAATAGTGCTATTACATAATTTTATTAGAGAGAGTCGGAGCCGGAAGCTTTCGTCTAAGCATCATAAGGACTTCCATCCCGAACAATATACACCTGGCCTACAAGAACCGTACACCCAACTACCATGGCCGTCGCAATGATCGGCAAATTATACCTAACGAAGTCCCTCGACCTGACATAAATATACTTCCGGCTCAGGATATCACGCCAAAGCAGTCCTGCCAGAGATGCTGAAAACGCTACACTGAAAGCGCCGTAGTTGACGCCGATAACCATGCTATATACAGTGGCCCAAAAGGTACGGTTGGAGATAGGTATGCCGTTCAGGGTGTGAATATCTTGCCAGGCTTGGATGATGCGCGAGAGGAGGATCGAAGTGCCAATATTTGTGCCGGCGAACTGGGGAGAAGGGTAAGCGAGGAGTGAGATAAGGAGAGGGGACGGGAAAAGCTTACATTGCAGAGGATTACAGAAATAAAACCCATGCCACCAATTGCACCAACTGTTCCTGTTTTGTTCACCCAGGCATCCCAGCCATGGGCAAATACAGGAACCCACCCTTTGGTAACCAGTGCTTGGACTAGAACAAACATACAGAAGGCGAAAGGAACAAGAGCGAATGGTAGGTGAGCCAAAACAGTTGAGGATGTGGGGAAGGTGACTTGGAACCATTTGTAGCGAGTCGTCAAGTGTTCTGCGAGTGTGTGCGTCTCCTGAGCCTCTTCCGTAGGCGTAGCGTCCGCTGAAGCGCTTGATGCCTCTTGCGTCGGATGCTTCTCCTCCTCGCCAGAAGAAACCATATGATTGTCAAATCGAGGCTCGGAAGCGATGCGACGGGACTCGTGTCTTTTCGTCCAGCCCCAGACTAGGTCGAAACAGAATGTTACGATAGCTGCTGGTGCAGTGACCCAGAAAGCATGGATTGGATTGCCCTTTCCAGAGGTAACAGCGTTCACAATAAGGAGAGTAACTAAAGTCACAGCCAGAATGGATGCTGCAACAGTGGCGCCCACCTTATCGAGATAAGGATTCATGATCTCTTCGAGCGGCAGTTCTTTCTCTGATTGATGGTCACCTAAAGCGCAGCGGGCTCTCGGAATATTTGGGTTGACGGGCTTCTTCTCCTGTGCTTCATCAGACAGCTGGTGCATTTCTATGTGCCTAGGAATAAGAGATGTATCACGGAAGATGCCGTACAATAGGACTGGGAAGAGAACCATGCCTGTCACTACGACAGGAATGATGATGTTCGCCGTATAGTTGATGAACTTGATGCTGAAAGCGCCAGCGATGACCAGATTTGTAGGATTGGAAGACACGAGGATGGCCGACGCAATATTCGCTACGGCAAATTGACTGTAGATCCAGGCACGCGGATGGATGATATTGACAGAGACACGTGTCATATAGGCCAGAAAGGGACTGCCAGATAGTATTACAGGATCATTCCCGATGGCGGCTGTAAGTACAAAGAAGAATGTATATAGCGACAAGTAGAGACGATGGCCAGCGTTGCCACCAGATTGGAGGACCCGGTAAGCGAGATAGCGGATAAGGCCCGAGGCATCGATGGAGATGGCGATGTAGGCGAGGGAGAGGAAGAAAAGCATAATATCGTAGGGCGCGATGTTGTTGGCTCCAATGGTACCGTCGTGGACCTCAGTACGGCCGATGGATAGCGTAGCCAGTAGGAGGAGATTCGCGATGAGAGGGCCTGTGACGAAGTTCATTGGGAAGCTGCAACGCACGAAGGCGCCGCTTCTATTGTTGTTGGCAATATTTATGGGGGGATTGTAAATACGTAGAGCGACCAGTGTTTTTGAAATGGCACAGATAAGTACGCGGGGTACGTAGACTGGCACAGTGAAAGGAAACAGCACGTTGATATCTGCTATGCGTCAGCTAGTACTATAGTTTCGTTCCGCGGTAGCACTCACTTGTGAGGACGAAGACTATTAGCGTCAGAATTGACCGCCAGCTTTTTATCTGTGAAGTATCGAGTGTTGCGCGGATGCTTTCAACGTCCACGGGGGATCCCATATTGGGTAACGAACAAAGCTGACTCTTCTAGATAGAATGGAGTATATAATCTTCGCAGATAGTATGTAGCTGAGCTTGTTGATTACTCCACAACTAGCGGCGAATGCTGCCGCGTGGAGAGTAAAACCTGGAAGCGGTGAAGTTGGCCGTTATATACGTAGCAAATAAAAGACAGAAGAGAGTATCATGCGTAATACAAAGGGATTCTTATAAAGGCCCGAATAATGCATATTGACCTTTCAAAGATAACTTGAAACGGGAAGAAGGGAGTTGGAATTTAGGTACATGGTGGTGACGATTGGCGCCGTTTAGCGTCGGCCCGAGCTTTGTTGCCAGAGCTGCTTCACGTGCATCATCCAACTCCAATATTCGAGTTCTTCCATGTCGCTCGGCTTGGAAGTTTTGTCTCTTTCTGCGGCCTCCACTTCCATCGGGTATAATGAGTCTTGGTCACGTGCCACGTTTTAGTCAGAGCAACAGTTGACTGATTGGACGCTGGAACGGGTCACGTGACTGGCAACGGGTTCCACTACCGGCATGCATCTCAATTCGTTATAGGCGGGCATTACTTTGGTACGAGCTTGGGGGACCAAGCTCACAACCTTCTGTTAAATTGACGCTACACACATAGTCTTGGCGTCCCCGAAACACTGCTGAACGATTCACTATGGGAATTGGTATTGTTCTCTTGAAACACCAGCCTTTTCGCATAGAAACAGGGCACCCTACTGAATCAGAGTTACATCTAAAAAAGGAAGATTGCGCATCTCAATGGAAAGCCGTGTGCCGCTAAACGAGTGCATTAGGGTCCAAACTTCCCACTGCCTCGTATCACAATATGAGGTCTCCTATCGCTATGGCGCTTCAAGAAGGTAACGCTGCGTAGGCTGAAACTCCCAAAATTAAGTTCTGTTATATTACCTTGTGATCAGTTACACAATACTCCCGGACCTTAAACTCGAGTTACCGGAGTAAGCGATCTTCTGGTGTAAAGAACCCTCGAGGATACACCATGATCTATTTTCAAGCTCAGCTGCAATAGTACGAATTTCCGATATGGTATCTAAGCATGAAAACTTCTGGTGCTAATTGAGTTTCTACATTACTTCCACTCTTGGGCCGCGCACATTGCTTCTTCGTAAATAAGTGATAGTATACTCGCCTGGCAACCTCCGGCGCTTGTGTCGTCCTTATTGCAACCAAGCAATATATTTGTGCCAGTAGGTAAGGTCTACATATAAATGCAGAGCAGAGGTAACTGCTGATTTTCTAATCTAAGAGGGTGACTATGAAGAAGGGCGCGATCACACTGGCATCACTACTTCTGCCTCTTCGGATGAAGTAGCACATCAAGGTGCTAATTCTGTCGTTTCCTTTTCCACTCATAGAGTAGAACGTGGAGAAACTGGCTATTCCCATTCAAGATTCTCTCGATTAACTCTTAACAAGCATTCGTTGTTACCTCCCTTGCCTCTTTCACGACAATCGTCATCATCAACTAACGAACCCGCCAAGTGGATCTCAACCTCATCGACACAAGCTTACCTCTCACTGACAGCTTTGCCTCTGATCTTGGAGATTTGCTGTTTTATACTGGTCGCCTATTCACACTCGCATGATGGCCTTTCTAGCGCTGGCTCAGGTGATGAATCCAACAAAAAGTTCCTTCCAACATTTGTCGCCGTTCTCTGGACGCCGATTGTCATCGACATTATCAGAACGGAACCCTGGGCATTACTATCACTTCCAGTCTGATCAAGAGCCGATGATTTTCTTCTTCAACGAGGCAAGACGTGGTGGAATCACCTAGCTGATGCGGTACGCAATAGAAAGCGTAATGGCGGAGTTCGATGGGCGCTTTTGATCTCCATCATAGCCAACTTAATACTATCTCTCGTCATCAATCCGTTATCGGCAGGCCTGTTCAGAACGTTGAATGACCTGGTGACCAGAGAAGAGCAGTTTTCGGGGATTGCTCCATTGAGATCAGAACCACACTTTGGGCTAATCGGCGACGTCACCTGTTTTCGTGCAGTTACCGATTTCCTATCCAATGTGTCTACGCCAGCATGGGTTACGAATGAATATGCTGTGGCACCATTCTAGCCACCGGAGACGAGTGAAATCCCTCTGGGTTCTTCATTAGTTCAGAAACCCCAAGCTTTGGAGGTTTCGTTAAAGAACAGGATGATATTTGTATTTGAAATGTTCCAGGCATCCAGAGTATCTTGGTCTGGCAGAGATACGCCCAGGACAAGTGATTAGTTCAGCGCAAGTCCTTCGTGACTCAAGTTGAAGAGACTTCTAGAGTCGATACCGGAACCCGTACGTCTTCCAGTCAGTAACATCTTCATAATCCTCAGGCCGCAGCTGCACCCCGTTCATCGCTTCAGTACTGTTCCCACTAACGCTTGCACCCACTACCTTTCCACCACCAACGGCTCCCGCAGCCCCAGAACTCCCAACAATGCCCTCATCGCGCTCCCGCTTCTTGTTCATGGACTGCAAGTATACTCGGAGAGTCATGGAAAGAACAACGACCAGAGCGTAACAGATCATGATGGCACGGAAAGCTGTCCAGTAGTGAGGTGCTTCAGCTTCCTTGAAGAGTTGCGGGCCTGCAATATTACCCGCGCAGTATGCGATAAAGATGAGGGCAGTCATCGTCATCTTCTTGGTCACCCCGCGGAAGTTTGTTTGTACGAGTGCGAGAAGAAGTGGAAGAGCCGAAGATCCAGTGGATATGAGAAAGTACCCAAACAGACTAACGCCGTGCGGAATGGAAGAACGTGACACGATAAGCGCACTGCCTACCACAGGTGGAAGGACCACGAGTGCAGCAAGTATGCAGTTCGACTGTCTGAACCTCCCCGCTAGCCACCCCGTTCCACTTATTGAAGCGACCGAGATAAGTGAGTATGGAATATTGATCAGTGTGCTCTCCAGACTTGAGAATCCAAAGCTCTTTATAACCAGGTTCGCAAAGTTCTGCGTTCCGCCGTTTGGGATCTGGCACAGTAACGTGATGATGAATAATAACCAGGTCTTAGGATCGATAAGACATTCACGCATCTGATCCCATATCCATACAGTATTTTCAGTCTTTCCTGTACCGGAAATGACCACGCGATCGATAGCCCAGGAGCGCTCTTCTTCGGTCAAGAACTTGGCGGTGGAAATCTTGTCGGGTAAGAAAAAAAGGATCGCGAATGCCCATATGAAAGTGATGACGCCGAGAACGATGAACATCCAGCGCCATGGATGAACGTTGTCTTCGATATGACCGATGCCGTATGCCAGTAGAGACGCTACGATTCCTCCAACCGAGTTACCGGCGAACCAAATTCCCGTGCGTGTCGGAATCTCATCTCTTGTGTACCAAGTACTGGTGATGAACATCAACGCGGGCGTTGTAGTCGCCTCGGCAATACCCAGTAAAAAGCGAACCGTAATGAGTCCACCGTAGTTTGAACAGGCCGCCGTGAGGCCCACAACTGCGCCCCAGAACAGCGTGTTGGCAGTCATATACTTGGCCACCGGAAGCCGCGCAATGAGAAGCGTGGTGGGATATGACCAGAAGAAGTAGCCAAAGTAGAAGACGGAGGACACCCAGGCATAGTCTTGGCCAACGAGATGAGTGTCAGATTTGAGGCCGAAGACGGAGGCGGAGGATAGAATCGTCTTATCCATGAAATTGAATAGGTAGGTGAAGAAGAGGATGGGCATTATCGTGTAGTCGATTTTACGCACGATGCGTCGAGCGGTGGCGTCGTCGATGCCATGAGTAGTGGGACCCGTACTCGCGCCACCAGCATTTGCTGTGGTGACCTCTAGGACCGGTGACGCCTGTTTGGGACTTGACATAACTGATGAACCGAGGAGAGGTCTGAGAGGCGAGTTCAGTGGGAGGGGAGATATTGTATGTCTATTCATCATGCCGAGGTCGGCTTGTAGATTGTAGATAGGATGATAGGGAAGTTACATCGAAAGTGGAGATGTTGCTTCGCCTTATCGATAGCGCCTATCTATCGAATCTATTCCCGAGGTCCTCATTATCTTGGCCCAGGTACGATGAGACCATCACCTTCACGATGACCCTGTCTTCTGTTAATAAATGGTGAGACGTTTTGAAGAGTACGGAATCTAAATCAAAGTATGAGGGGGAACATGCGCTAGCCTTGATCGGATACTAGTGCCTAACCTTATTCCCGATTAGGTCTAGCATGGACAGTCAGGTAATCTTGGATTCAGCGTGGCATCACCACATTACTGGTGGCCATTGTCATTTTCCACCTTCAAAAGACACGAAGCTGCATCTAGAAAGCTGAGGCTAGCGAAAGTGGAGTATCGAGTAGCTTGAAGTATGGACAACACAGCCTCAGAACGTACGGGATGAATGTCGCTGATTGGCTCGTTTGGCCTCCGCCACAATCCTACACACGTCTCATCAGCTTTTCAGATGTATAGCCTCTGCCCCCCCAAACAACTACCTGAGGCCGTCCCATCTTCGCCCGGCGACAGAGTTTCTTGGGCCAATTGAGGGTGACTCCGGGAATGGGACAACATGGTTAGAGCGAAAGAAATGGACAGGAAGCCAGTATGGCTGCCTAGACCCGGCCCCCAACAAGTCCTTGGAAACGATCGCGACCGCACCAATGTCCAGGATATCTATGATGCTTATCTAGTATTCTGCGAGAACGGCTCATACCGCATTGCGTGGAGGAACTTGTCAGTGTTACTTAAGCTCTATCTAAACGACCACTTCCCCGTCGGCGACAACGATGAGCTGATGGTGAATTCGGACCCTACGCGCATAGAGTATCTGGCCAGCCTCGATGCCTCACAGCTGGGATATCTTACCAAAGACGTGCTATGGGTCCTTTTTCGTTGGGCTGAGTTCATCACTTCTGATGATGAGGTGCTTCTCTGCCGCACACGGACTCTGGTCGTTACTCGCGACTACTTGCTATTATTCTCTCTGGAAACCCTCCAAATCTTAATTGCCGAAATCACCAATGAGTTAAGTCGTCGTACGCGGCTCGCTTCTTCTCCGCATCGACATTCAATTGCAGGTTTATCGTCGCCATGGAGCCCTCTTTCTGGTACCGACCTCGGCATCTTGCGGTTCGTGGACGTGCAGCTCTCACCCGACGACACTGCTCTATTGCTTCGATTCAAGGTCAAAGAGGCAGTGAGTCCGAGATCTGCGAAAACATCAAGCCACCCAGAGACATTTTATGACCTACCAAAGAAGCTTCTACGACGTGCATTGAGTGTGGGGTCGGGGACGTCAAGCAAAGCTCGCGGACACCGACATAGGAACAGCTTCCTGGGGGGTATAGATTCTACTCTGGTTCCAAGAGCCTACTTGAAAAAGATCCGCAAAGTTAGTGGGAAACCAGACATTGGTGACACGATCAATATTCCGAATCCAACGAGTGCACATGCTGGGGAGCCATTGACGGCATCAATACTTCCATCCCAAAGCGAACTCCAATTATTTTCATATGATTGGCCTCGCCGCACGCTCACAGAGATCACTGAAGAGTTCAGTGAAGGAGGTCATACACTTGTGGTGGATGATCAAAAATCCAATTGGTCCGACTCTTATACTGATAGTGTGGAAATATCACAGAGCGTGGATCCGACACCTCACTCCATCAACGACGCCTCATCGGAGCATAGTTCGATACTGCCAATGGATGGTCTCATACGGAACTTTTACAAATCCGAATCGATCGCCCCATCTCCTGCAACACCTTTGACTGATAGGAGAGCATCTGTAGGTTCTGCTGGAAAGCAAAGCGTTCAATCAGCCCTATCTAGCCACCCGTCCTTCATCACAGCGAAGACCGAAATTCATATCAGCAGAGGAACCAGCATCGACAGTTTCATGACACTCACATCCCAGTCTACTCTCAGCAAAAACCCAATCATCCAGAGCGACTATCAAAAAATGCTACGCGAGCGCGACCTCATCCCCCACCCTAGCCTGGAGACGGACTGGTCGGGCCGCGGACAACATGCTGATTTTGGAGAGGAAGAGCGGGACACCATACCTTTACAGGTCGAAAAGGTTCTCGGGCAAACACGAAACGCGCTCGTGGAGAGTGTACGCTGTAAGAGAGTACGCCTAGTAAGAAAGAGGATGCGATGCACCAAGTGGAGTGGCCTGAAACGTGAGGATGCCCTTCGCGAGGTGCAGCACCTCTACAGACTACAGCACTCGCATATTGTTCGCCTGGTTGGAACATATGTCATTGGAACTGAGCTGTCCATTATCACATATCCTTGCGCTGAGTGGAACTTGGAGCAGTTTATGGAGTCAACACGAACCACAGACGACGCAACTGTCAAATGCGCTTCCCTTTGCCAATTCTTCACTTGTTTGGCAAAGGTACTCGACTTCATGCATTCATTTCCGCTGAAACATATGGATATCAAGCCTCAAAACCTCCTCGTTCGCGATATCAGGAGCTCGAATGTAAGCGAGTCAGACCCATACAAAATCTACTTCACGGACTTCGGGATCTCTCGCTCGTATGAGTCGCTTGAAGAATGCGAAACAGAGAATCCTACGTCTTTCACCAGAACTTATGCTGCGCTTGAAGTGGTGCTACAGGAGGTACGAGACTTATCCGCTGATATCTTTTCACTGGGGTGCGTCTTCGCAGAAATGCTTGCAACTATCCTCGATTCCTCTGGCTCCTCTAGAACATCAAAAACTAGGATAGAAAGCCCCTCAAAAGGTCTTTCCGACAAGATTCGTGAAATTCGGCAAAGGCCTGAAGGCGGACTGCGTCCTTACCATCTCGCTAATGAAGATGTTTGCACATCTCTCGCAACGGTACCAATCCTCGAACCTGAACTTCAAGCAGTACGAGAGTGGACAGTACAAATGCTCCAAACTGATGCCAGTAGACGACCTACCGCCCGGCAAATCGCCGATGATCCTCATCTGCCCTTTCCATGTCAAAGTTGCACTTTGCGTACCGGCCCTGAAGATTTCGAAGCTGCCGACCCGCTTTCGCTCACCCCATGTTCAACACTCCCGCATAATTCTCGGTCAAATATTGATGTGTTTTGAAGTGCCGAAACACCCATATCACTGCTTGAGTGTGCTATAAAAGCGTACTTTACAGGGATCTGTACCATTCGCCAAAGACTGTTCTGCCATATTGGGCACCGGCAGATCTGGCATCCCTGCGTATCAGCTGTACCCCACAATCCAAAGGACTGGAAAGAGCTCTAAATGAAGTTTAATCCATATGCGGAGAATATCTTGTGCGCGATGGAACGATCTGTTCACTCGACACTCCCTCGATCTAGCTTTGTGATCCGCCAAAAGCGTCGCCAACATGCACGGTTTGCTCGGTCTTCTCCCGATTGCTGGATATGCATCCGCGACACTGCATCATCTATATGTCGGCGAAAATGAAGGTTCCCTTATACATGCTTTGGAGCTAGATGATGCGGCCCGCACGATATTTGAGATGGGCATGATTCCGGCATCTGGAGCTTCGCCAACGCTCGCGTTAGATGTACGTTCAGTCAGTTGAAGAACGAGAACATGCTGACATTTCCCAGCATTCGAAGAAGTACCTTTTCGGTAGCAGACCACAAGATGGAACGTTGACTCGATATGCGGTGCGGAAAGACTATTCGCTGCAGATGGAGGGCACGGCAGAGATCCCGACATCGTGTAAGTGCAGCCACATCCCCCCGCCCCCGACGATATGGCTGACTTCACGATAGGCAACGGAACTAAGTTCACCACTGTTCATATAACCCCGAGCCCCCTAACGCCATTCTCAATCTTCGGTTCCGCCTCGACCGGCACATGCAGCACGCTTTTTTCATCCTCCCTCACTGGGTTCCGGCTCTTGCGCTCAAAGGAAATAGCCGGTGATGTGCGGTCTCTGGCCTGGAGCCCTGATGGCCGCCACCTGCATGCGCTAGACTCGCATGCTTCTTCATCACCAGCAACATCTATCTTCAACTTCTACATATCGGAAGACCCGAACTTGAATGACCGGAATGCCACTGATCTCCTCGCAAATGTCACGAGTGCAGAACAGATGGTCACCCACCCAACGGCAAACATCGTATACGTCGTCTCCAGGGACTTAAACGAGCTAGTAACTATTCCCTTGGAGGAGCATAAAGGTTCATCCGACCCCACAGCGACGCCGAAACGCTTTAAAGTCCTTCCCTCCAGCATCGACGCCACACAGTTCACCACCTCAGCGCTCACAATCTCGTCGTCTAAAACCAGTCTGTGGACGCTCTCCCAGTCATCCGTCCAAGCCATTATCTCAGTCTTCAGCCTCGATCCTACAACCGGCGAAGTCATCACCGCCGTCGCGCGTGCAGCGTGGAGTGGGGCGGGAGGTATTGGAAAAGGCATGCTAGCTCCAGCGCCGTTCGTTGGGGGTGATTTGATTGCGGTCACGAATAGTCCAATAGGTATGGTTGCATTCTTGGGCCTGGATGGTGTGGCAAAGGGAGTGAGTGTTGGGGAGGAAGGGGTGGTCAACATTGATGGCGATGATTTCCTGGAGGAGGTTTGGACATTGGGAACTGCGAAGAGAGATGGGGCTGCTGCGCAGGCGGTCAAGTTGAAGAGTTACGGAAGGATCGACCTCGGCCTTGATAATCTGGGCGAGGGCGTGTGGGTGGATTGAGAAGTTGTGGCGCTTAGCGTAGGGGCACGTACCATGGATGATGTGACGGTGTGATGATTCTGGGGTCGTCGGGGGCGCGTGCTTGTACTTTGTTACAGAGTCATAAGTTGTTACAAGTCACAGAAACACTATCGTGTGGATGGGTCATTACGGAAGCATGCTTAGTTTCTCGAGCTGAGTGCTGCAAATTACGTTAATTCCAAAGCCTTATTTCTTTGGGTCGTCGCGGCTGGGGCTCGGTGGCCCGAGGCTTTTAGACGTTGATGACATTCCGACGATACCTCGTTGAACTGGGCAATACCTTGGTGTTTACATCTCCTGCTCCAGTGTCCCTCAAATTTTGTCATATACTATCGGGAAAGGAGTGTCCCGATAAGATCGCACGAATTTTGTGACTGGTGCCGACTCAAGAGTGTGATTGTGCGACTGTGATTCGAGTGTGAAAGGTGAGTCAAGAACATGACTGTACAACACTACATGTAATGTGTCAAACACCACATCGATAGACAACCAAGGCGCTCGCATGCAGAGGATCTTGGCATTTTCGTCATCCTCGCTCCTTTTGTCAACCGGGGCGTCGCACTGAGAAGCGGGGATCTGGAGTGTACATTTTTCAAAACGGTGCGAAGTTTTGGAATCATTATATGGACACCTGGCTAATGATAAACGTTGGCAGTGTCTGGTAAGGGCAGCCACGAAGCTGTGCAGCTATTTTCTGGGGAATTTGTCTCGCTTCTCGAGATGTCAGTCCTGTTGTTATGTAGTTATGTAGCCATACAAGAAGACTCTTCTATAACACCAGTCAATAACAGTACGTGCCATTCCTGTTATGACTCCGCAGAGTCATGATTGCCAACGCTATGACATTTCTGCAGTATAAATACTGCCCTCATGTCGTTCTTTTAAACACCTTCACATACAACATTAAGACATAGATTTCCCACTCTTCCAATCTTTGGCCACAATACCTCAAGCTGCAACAAATATTTCGAATACAAAGCGACAATCAACAAGGAGATCGTTTCTCTATCGCCATGTCTGCAAGTCATCAACCAGGTTCTCCCTCCCTCTTGGGCCTACACGAAGATCTTAAAGGGTACTGCGATGACCTCGCGGGAAACTCAGTCGGATGGATAGACATGGACGTCCTCCCAATCACCCCCTCACACCCAGAGTACCAATTCGTAACTGCCGATAACGAGACGAATGGCAACACTGTTACTGGAATCAAATTTCAGTTCAGATGGTTACGGAGCGCAGATCGTAACAGGGTCGGCGGGACGCTAAATCTGATTTCGCAGCGGGTATATGCAAGGTACAAAAATGATATCACGGAGGAGTTAAGCACTTGGTGTGAGACGAAGGCAGAGTTTTCGAAGAAGGAAAAAGATGGAGTTGATCATGATAGTGGTACCGGAGAGGAGTCCATTTTCTTCACATCCGAAGAGCATGGTTTGGAAGTCAAGATTACCTATAAGGTTAAACCTTAGGCTTCTAGTCCTCTGAGAATTGGCATCTATCTGTTGATGGGGAAATGGCAGGTAGAGTTGATTCCGTTCCGGACTTTAAGTCTCCTTTTGTTTTATGATAGCTTGTCTATCTTGACTCTCATTTAGTACATATATGCTTTCTTTCTGCTATTAGAAATCCCTGCCTCACTTGATAATGTTCGTATACGCACCCGTTACCGTCAATACTACAGTTATTAGATACTCTTCATAGTAGATAGCTAACGTGGCAATGCTTTTAGTGTTGAAAAAGCTGTAGAGAAAGCAATGCCCTAGTAATGTAAAGAGAACTATCTTGTAAGGCCCGTGAACCATGTACATTGTTAGTTTATTAACAACTGAGCTAGTGTCGCGACGGTAGCTCTGCTGTAGTTTAAGTAGGTACGCTCTCCTTTGCTAGTACTAGTAGGGAGTAGAGCAGGTATATAATCTTATACTAGAGCTAGTAGGGAGTATTGTACAGTAAAAACAAAATAATAATAAAGACAAGATGTAAATCTATTCTTTAGCCTGCCTTATTACCTTATGCGAGGAATAAGGCTCTTATAGAGAGTCTACCCTTATCTATCTACCTAAGTCTATCTAGAATATGCCTGGATTGAGGATACCTGAATCCTCAGCCAATGAGACTTGTTCAACACTAAGAAACTATTCTGTACGGTGTACAGACATACATCGTTTTAGAGGGGCTAGACTAGATTGGGATTGCTGCCTAAACTATCCTCGGTCCGCCTGCGGCGTAGCACAACGTGCTCCCTTTTATTCCTACAGGCTTCCAGTTTGCTTATTTCAATTCTTTCTCCATTCCATGACATTGCACGTCCAATAAGCTAAACAATGCCAGATTACCCAGATTTAGGACTACCCATCCGTCATGATCCCGAAAACATAGACTACCTCTGTTACCCAATTGGCGTGCACCATGAATGCCACTGTTCTCATCCAGATATTGTCCGTCCGAGGATTGGCTATGATGAGTGCTATGGAACGTCTCACAGATAGAAAACCTTGGGAAAAGAAAGTTTTCGATGCAGGTATTGTGTCGAAATGGTGTGAGGAAGCGCTAGCTATCTCAAATGAAGAGTGGTGGGATTTTACAACGAGTGATAAATACCAGTACTTCCACAGTGATGATGGAAATATACAATTTCGACATAATCACATTAATTCGGTAGAGACTCCCGACAACATTATCACAGCCGAGTGTTTTGCGTTTGTGATTAGTACGGAAATAGATTCGAAAGGCTTTTGAACTTGTCCGTACTACGTACGGCGCTGCCTGCCCTCAATTCTCTGCCTGCTCTCGGTTCTCTATTCTCCACCAATGATTCCATGCCATGTGACCAGTCACGTGACTAGCTTGTATATAGAGAACACCTCGTACGTAGATAGAAGAATCAGATAAACATGAACTGATTTGTCTCGTACTACCTTCTCCTTGCTACTTTGTTTCCTTTTCTACTATCTTTTATAGAGATAGTCCACCCAACAGAACTAATACATACTGCACAAGTGTGTCCAGGAGAGGATAAATAAGGCGGGGTGTTACGAGGCTTCCAACCCTATACCCACACTTGACGTATCAGGCACCGTGGTAAAGCCTGATAGGTTAGTTTCCTCTGACCTCCACCGCACCTTACAAAAAGCGTTCAGTGTTCTCAAGCTAGATCAATCGAGTAAACCCGACTGGCATCCAACCAACTGGTACAAGACATCGTTCATCCACAAATGTACCCTCTAATCTACGGGCGCGGTCGCGGGTTAAAGAGGAAGTCATTCGTGTCAAAAATGCCGTCAAGAAATGGGCGAGACTAGGTACCACCATCACAAAGGAACCCACGAATGAGATACCTGACAGATCTCGTATACTTCCAGAATCCTGTTCAGAGAATTATCAATGATTGCCCGCAAACGCCGCGTTCCAAAATGTTGGGACAGTCAAGTTCACGAGCTATACCAACAATCTTCATCCAGTGAGATGTTCAGACATCTATTCAACTCTTGAAAGGTTAATCAAGATTACTCTCCCAGCTTAAACCAATGTCTTGTGGAAAAAGAAGAAAGGAAATGTTGCAGGAGCAGAGCACCTGAAGAGAGCCTGGGACGCCCTGCTGGGAGCAGGGCTCCCTGAAGAGAACCTTGATCGGTTGCTCTCGGGACAGG